>CAUYSK010078717.1:0-34493 GCA_963575035.1 Avahi laniger | reverse complement strand
ATTAACACACACATACATACCCAGACACTGATCATAATCAAGTATACAAAGAACAGAGACCCCAGATATAAACCCATCCTCATATAGTCATCTGATCTTTGACAAAGCAGACAAAAACATATACCGGGGAAAAGAATCCTTATTCAATAAGTGGTGCTGGGAAAATTGGACAGCCACATGCAGAAGACTGAAACAGGATCTGCACCTCTTGCCTCTCCCAAAAATCAACTCACGGTGGATAACAGATTTAAACCTAAGATATGAAACCATAAGAATTCTAGAAGAAAATGTTGGATAAACTCTTACAGACATTGGCCTAGGCAAAGGATTTATGAAGAAGACCTCAAAGGCAATCACAGTAACAACAAAAATAAATAAATGGGATCTGATCAAATTAAAAAGCTTCCGCACAGCCAAGGAAACTATCACGAGAGCAAACAGACAACCTACAGAATGGGAGAAAATATTTGCATGTTACATATCCGATAAAGGGCTGATAATTAGAATCTATATACAACTCTGGAAAATCAACAAGAAAAAGTCAAACAACCCCATTAAAAAGTGGGTAAAGGACATGAACAGAAACTTTTCAAAAGAAGACAGACTGATGGCCAACGAACATATGAAAAAATGCTCAACATCTCAATCACCAGGGAAATGCAAATCAAAACCACAATGAGATATCACGTAACTCCAGTGAGAATGGCTTTTATCAAAAAGTCACCAAACAACAAATGTTGGCGTGGATATGGAGAGATGTAAATGCTCTTACACTTCTGGTGGGACTGCAAATTAGCACGACCTCTATGGAAAGTGCTGTGGAAATACCTCACACAACTAAAACTACCATTTGATCCAGCAATCCCACTACTGGGTATTTACTCAAAGGAAAAAAAAGACATTCTATAGGAAAGACATCTGCACCCAAATGTTTATAGCAGCACAATTCACAATTGCAAAGATGTGGAAACAACCCAAGTGCCCACCAATACATGAGTGGATTAATAAAATGTGGCATATGTATACCAAGGAGTACTACTTGGCCATAAAACAATGGTGATCTAGCACCTCTTGTATTATCCTAGATAGAGCTGGAGCCCATTTTTCCAAGTAAAATATCACAAGAATAGAAAAACAAGCATCACATGTACTCACCATCAAATTGGTACTAACTGATCAACTCTCATCGGGTGTCAGGCAGATGGGAGGGGGGAAAGAGGCGGTGAGTAAATTCACACTTAATGGCTGCAGTGTGCACCATCTGGGGGATGGGCCCAGTTGTAGCTCTGACTTGGGCGGCACAAAGGCAATATGTGTAACCAAAGCATTTGTATCCCCATAATATTCTGAAATTTAAAAAAAACGTTACAGGAAAAAAAAATAAAAACATTTCTATTACAACTTCAAAAAAAAAAAAAATCAAGTGCGTACCCTCACCTGGGACTTACACTTAGGCAAATAACTTTGACAACGTGCCTACAATTATTGTGTAGTGTGTGCATTTCTGTGTAGTGATCAGGGCCAGCAAAGCACTCCCAGTTCAGAAACCCCAGCTGTGGCACCTCTAAGAAACCTCTGCCTGGAATCTCTTGCTCACCTAGTGGGGAAAGGTGGGAATGAGCTGTCCAGGGGAACTGTCCAGCAGCAAACACTTCCCGAAGTCAAGCTTAAAACAGGCCTGTGAAGTCAGTCCAAGAAGAGCAGGGCTCCCCCTGCTGCATGTGTCTGGCAACTTGGAAAAGGGAAACAGACCAGAAGCCTTGAATGTGACCCTTGCTGAGGTTGGCATCTTCAGCATGGAGGGTGCATTAAAGCTGGCGTTAAACGGTGTTCTCATGGAATCAGGTGTGCTAGGTGCTGCAAGCTGCCCAGCTTGCACAGGGCCCGGCACTCAGGCCCAGCCCTTGGGGTTTAGGTGCTCTGTACTCAGTATTATTTTTGAGTTTATGTTTTTAAAGTCAAGTCCAATGGGATAATAAAGCATGCCTTCAGGAGTAGGGGCTTGGAACCTTGGTTTACTTGCCATCCCGCCTTCCACTACATCCCCAGAACTCGTTCTTGTAGACCACTGTGCACCTCTGGGCTCCCTGGGCTTCCCCTTCCCCACCCTGCCTTGGCAAGGCTTTGGGCACAAACAAGGAGAGCCTTGGGAGCTGGCACCATCCCAGAGTCTTGGGACATGGATGGGAATGGCCAACTGCCCCAGGCTGGTGGCACCATGGTGCATTTGCCTTTTGCCTTCTCCATCTAGGCACCCAGAGTGTCCCAGCAAAGATGTTGCCATAGTCTTTTGCGGGGGGTCACCCCTCTGCCGTGGGCTGTGATGGCGAGCCAAGGGAAGGGGGTGATGCCTTGACTTCTGGAGCATCTGTCTGGGGCTGGTGGGAGGAGGAATTCAACAGCTGGCCACACACCAAATTAAGGAGGCAGAGGTACACACTATGGCAAATAAAATCCTCCATGGCAGACGGAGAGAGAGAGACTGCAAAAGAAAAATTTTTTTTCCTGTTTTTGTTTTTACCTAGGAAGGGCTCAAATTTACATTTTGCATTTGGCTTCACATATTATATGGCCAGCCATGACTGCAAGGGCAGATGCAGAAGCCAATCTACCCAGTTAAAAGGTGTTTTTAAAAACCCCTCCAACCATGCTTTCTGTTTGAAGAGCTATGTGAATGGGAGGAGGGGATCCACAGTGCTCTTGGACAAGAAATTTCTTCCCCCTTCTCCACATTGCCCCAGATACACTGGAGGCTCAGCTGCTTCTATGCATCTGAAATGGTGAAATGTCAGGAAATAGCTGGAGCATCAGGAAATTGAGACACGAAATCCTACCACTGTCTGTGCACTCCCTGACGATACGATAGACTGGGACTCGCCAGGCCTTCTCTAAGTGACCAAAGGCCGTAATAAAAGGAAACAAGCCACACAGTTGCTTCTGAAATTCCCTGCCTGAGCCATTCAAGAAAAATGAGGCAGAATTGAACACACAGGATTGAGGGAGATGAGAACGCCTGCTAGGCAAGAGGTCTGGCCGTAAAAGTGACTTGTCAAGTCCTCAGAATGACTTGCATAGGAATTAGATCATTCTGCTGTGAAATTCTGAGAAATACATGTGGAAGCTGGTTCTTATTAGATGGAAAAGGAAGGAACTGAACAAACCACAAGCTACCAAGGAGACAGATGGCCACTGACGGTGAGATTGCAGGGCAGCCTCTTTGTATAAGCCCTTAGATCTGCTCAGAGACAATAAAAGACAGAAAGCCACCTGTTTATTGGTTCAGCCAGCCAGGGAAGAACTAGTGCCAGACTTCAAAGCAGTGACAGGCCAGAGCCAGAACAATTGAATTGTAAAAATGGACACAATGACCAATGCCATATGAATAATACATCTGTTGTTATTTTGCTTTCCAAAATGTGTTTTCTGGACACACAAAATGTATATTAAGGTAAAAAGAATTCTGGAAATAGAAGCAATCTTGTCTGCATTTTCTACTCCAAAGCATCCAGTCAACTAGAAAAAGAAGCATGGCTGACTTCTAATTATCTGCATAGATGGAGGGATCTGTGATCACAGAAAACCGAAATCTATACTTAGTCCCACCTACCCCATTTTATCTAGAATTTGCTACATCCCTCTTTTCACAAGCTTACTGGAGCTAGGCACGAGTTGCAAAATAAATTGACTATTTCATTCTTATTTCTTTGGTAACTCCAACAATAGGTAATCAAGACGGTCAGCTAAGAATTATCTGAATAATAAAGAGTAGGAGAATGAGAAACAAGGTCCTATATGATTCCAGAACTGGGTAATCAAGTGATTCTTATCAAATGCTTATCACACACTCTGCTGTATAGCAGTGAAAAAATAGAAATTCAAATATATGGTTCAACCCTTTTGAGAATAAAAATATTTGAAAGGGAAAAAAGGCAGCAATGTCAAGCTATAGAAGCACTTACCAATTTAACTATTCTTTCTTAAAGAGGGAGGATGATAACAAACATATCATCTTGTTGTCAGAAAAGAAAAAAATAGGATCTAATGGGAAAAGGGGTGTTGAGGAGGATGGGGAAGAGAACAGTATAGATAATATAAACTCTCAAGCCATAAAAACTGTGTGTTTCAGCATCAAAAGAATGTCCTCTCCGGGTAGTTACCTCTTTGGAGAATCTGAGTTCATAATATTCAGAATCTGAAAATTAATAAGAAAATAACAGTGTTGAGCAAAAATGAATCATGAGGAAATTCATTTGTACTGAAATTTAGTCATGGCTGGTGTTCTTGGTAACTGGAAGTTTGCCTGTTAGCTTAGTGCATCCCTGATAGCACTGATGGAAGTAAACTGAGATGCACTTTGGGCTCTGAGTTGCAGAAGCCCAGGCGTACAGTATAGAATGCATGAATGGCACGATTCTCTGTGTTGTTTTGATGTTTCCTTCACCTTAATTTTCTTTATAGATGAATGAAAAAGAGTGTGTGTGTGTATGGGGGCAGTGTATGCATGTATATGAGAGGGAAGTCAAATAAATTTTAGTTTTAGTTTAAAGTCATTCTACGTCTTTGATTGTACTTATTTTCTAAACATTGATGGTTGTGTAAGAGGTCATATTTTCCAGCTGGAGAAAGCAGAAAAATGTTAAGAAGTGGATTGCAGTGAATATTGCATTGTTCTTCTGGTCTCAACATTTTGGGGTTTTCTTGAAGTCTCCCTTGACCATAATTCAGCTAATTGCTGCAGTTTATCAGTATTGATAAACCTCTCTGTCCTCATGCCAGCAGGCTCTCACAGACTCGCTCTACAAACATTCATGAAGCGCCTGCTATAGTGCCAGGTTCCTCATACCTTCTTATCTGTCCAAGCTGCCCAAGCCATCTGCCTTCCTGTGGTTCTGCGCCCATATCCAGGTGCCTCTGACAGCATGACATTTATTATCATTTCACTTTCTTATTCCGGATACCTTGATAGTTCTCCCAGTGTTCTGCATAAAAACCCAATCCCATGGAAGTAACACTAACTCTTAGAGAAGTTGGGTGATATTCCTAGCTCTGCCGTTGACCTTCACCTCTATGCGCCTCGGTGTCCTCATATGTAACCAATACAGCACCATGGTAACTGTTGCTTTCAGCAACGTGGGTGATTTTTATCCCCATTTTACAACTGAAGAAACAAGGATCACTCTAGTTAAGTGATTTACCCAGAGCTGCTCAACTAGTAAATAAAGGGGCTGGAATAAAAATATCTTTGGACTCACAGCTCTTTCTGCCATATCCCTGTAAAATGAGGCTGTCTGAAATGGCTCTCTTATTCGACTGACCAATAGAGTAGCCACTAGCTTTATGTGGTTATTCAGATTTAAATCAGTTACATTAAAAATTCAGTTCCTCAGTCACATTAACTACATCTCAAATGCTCGATAGCCACATGTGGCTTGTGGCTGCCATACTGGCCGGTGCAGATTATAGGACGTTTCCATCAGCACAGACTAGAATTTCTGGTTAGCGCTTGGCTTCTATGATTTTCTGATTTCTCAGCATGGCATTAAAGACCTTCTAGAACCTGACTCCAGCTCTCCTTTACTGTTGGGTTACTCACGACTCCCAGTCCGGCTTGCTCCTTTTTTTTTTTTTTTTTCGGAGACAGAGACTTGCTCTGTGGCCTGGGCTAGAGTGCCGTGGCATCAGCCTGGCTCACAGAAACCTCAAACTCCTGGGCTCAAGCGATCCTCCTGCCTCAGCCTCCCGAGTAGATGGAACTACAGGCATGTGCCACCATGCCCGGCTCATTTTTTTTTCTATATATTTTTAGTTGTCCAGCTAATTTCTATTTAGTAGAGATGGGGTCTCGCTCTTGCTGTGAGACTGGTCTCGATCTCCTGATCTCAAGCAATCCTCCCGCCTTGGCCTCCCGAAGTGCTAGGATTGCAGGCGTGAGTCACCACACCCAGCCCAGTCAGGCTCTTTCTGTGCCTGCCAGACTGTGCTCTATTTCTGTGTCGCCCACTGTACCTAACACAATGCCTTCCACAGAGCGGACAGTAAACATTTGGATGAATGGATAGATGGACAGGTAGAAGAAAGTGAGGAAGGGATGAAAGAAGGCAGTGTGGCATATATTTAAGCTTTCATTAGATAAATACTTATTGTCTGTGTGCTGAGCACTCTTCTAGGTTCCTGAGATTACTATGATGAATAGACAAGGTCTCATGAACTGTCTGGGTGGAAGAGTGGAGAACAGATCTTAAAGTTTACAAGTTATATAAAAGTTCAGACAGTACTAAGTGTTATAAAGAAAATAAAAGTATGCTGTGCTGGGCGACTGGGAGTAGACCTAGGATAACTATAGATATGGTTGTCTCTGACGAGGTGCCATTTGAACCCAAGTCAGAATAACGTGAAGAACCAACCATGTGAAGATCTGAGTGGAACACGTTCCTTGAAGAAGAAACTTTGCTACTGAAATTATACTTTTGCATACTTTGTCGCGATGTCTTATTTGTCAGCTTCTGATATTTGGGCCAGTTTAAATGCCCAGTTTAAGAATCTTAACAAAATTACTTTGGAGGAAGGATGCAACAAGGAAATAGGTGAAAAAAATTAATTTAGAAAGATTAATATGGAGTCTATTAAAGTTAAAATGGCATTTATCTTCTATGATTTCTTCTTTTGTTGTATAGCTTTGTTCCTGGATCACACAGAGCTGCCCTCAAAGAAGATGCATTACAGGAGGCAAAATTCTTTCAAGACAAAAAATATCTTTCAAGAGTAGCAAGAAGTGGCAGAGATGCTATTCAAAATTTTACCAGAATCACATCCCATACCTTTAAAAATGGAAAAAAGGTAATAAAAACTCCCAAACAACATGGTAAAGGAAGTGCTGGAACAATTTAGCCTTAGGAAGCATGGTAAGACTCTGGACTTAACTAAATCCGCCACCAGAACTCAAGCCACAGGTTGCAGCTTATCAGGTGACTTGATACCCGCACTCTCTGATACTGAGAGTATCTTACCCATTTATTTGACCATTCCTGGCAATTCCAGCACTCTGAGACTGACATGCCCGAGAACTGTTATCATTAGAAGATGGAAGAATGAAAGAAATGTTTTGAAAAGTCTAATGGAGATATAATTTGAAGGTAAATTTTATTTAGTATATGCATGTGTGTACATGGGCCAATGCTAATTCTTTTGATTGTTCAGTCCATTTTCTATAAACGAAGCCTTCTTTCTTAATTTAGAACTGTTTAATGATCATCCGTTTAACCAAAGGTATTTCTAAGTGTTTGGGGCTACTCCAAAATTTACCGTAGAAATTGATGCTGTTTGTATGTCATGTTTTTTAAAATTTGACCTTCCATGACTAGTCCCCATAAACCCATCACTGTTTCCGTGTGGACTGACTAGTCCTCAGATGGGCTTGTGCTGGAAGGTTTCCTCCACCTTCTGCAATTGTTTGCCAGGGCTGGTGAGAAGCAGATAGTTATTTTCTCCAGCTCCAAATCCTCCTAAGATCACTAAGAAACTCATTAACTCCCCCAGATCATAAATTATTGCTTTTGAGCCTGAAGCTTCCTGGCTGGCCATTTTGATGGACTTCTAGTCTTTCTTTCCTGTTGTGGTCATTTATTAATTTTCACTAATCCATATATTCTTTAGACAAGGAGAGTAAAGACACAACTTGTCATGGGTGAAGCTCTGAGTTACTTTTACCCATCAGGTAGCTATTTAGTTAATAGTGGACAGCACCACAACAGGATTGGCGGAGCTCTAAAAAGAGCCTTAAATACACACTGAGTTTGGAAACAGTAAGAAAATCCACGTGGGGTTGCAGAGGTAGAAAAGAGATCAGAGTAAGTTAAAGCAGGAAAAGTTTTGGAAGTGCCTAGCTCTGGTAGCATTCTGTGATGGCTGTTTCCTCATCCCCATCCAGTTCTTACTTTTATGATGGGATTGGTATTTTCAACAACTAAACACCCAGAGTAGCATTGTTTAATTTAAACACCATGTTCAGACCTTACCTCAGTCTAAGGCTGGCTCCAGAGTTGGTAGCAATGGCCCCACTACACAGAATATCCTCCCTTCAGGAAGAAGCCCTGCTTGGATGCGTGGGGCAGATGGTTACTGACACCAAAGTCAGTAGGGTTTGTTCAGATTTTTTTCTATACCTCTTTTCATAAAACCTGGAAAGAAGAGCCATCCGCAGTATTTTTTAAAACCACTTCTGCCATCGTTACTCAGGCAACTCCATAGAAACAGCTCCTAATGTCTTCAAAGCAACAAGCAGTCCAAGGAGTTAAATTTCATATTCATACTCAGGTAATAGAGAAGAAGAAAACGTATCAGGTTTCTTCATCTATCCTAAGTGGTGCTTTAGGGGTTCACGAAAAATATGTTTCAAATACAAGAAATTGATAAGCAATATTAATGGTATTTTAATAAAAGATTGTTCTAGTTAGTTCTGGATTAAGCACAAACTCCTTTCTTCTGTTTATTGTTGGAAAAACTTAAGATGTATTTGTTTTTTTCTGTTAGTAAGTAAAGTACACTAAACAAATGTTTCTTTAGTGATTGAGATAATTTTAGCATTTTGGGTCATCTTTTTAATCATTAATAGGTGAGGGCTTTGAAACATGCTACAAATGTAAGTTCCTTTTTAAAAATAAATCCCTAATATTAGCATTTTCCATGTTTTACCTCTTTCTCCTAAAAGTGGAAAGCAGTAAAAATTAAGTTGAATGTAAATTTAATAATGCCTGATTTAAACCAAGAATCACACAAATAGTGATGCTTCTTGGTTTAAAAATGTAAATTAATTAACTGTAAATGACTGGCCTCCCATTATCTCTATACTAAGCTGTGAGTTGGACTTGAGGGGGGACAAAAATGTAGAGGTCAAAATGAGGTATAATCTAACGTGGGACCAGACTGTAACACTCAGTAATAATTCAACCAAATAACATTTTTTAAAAGGTGGGGATTTTAAGGGGAGGAAGGGAAGAGAGGAATGGGAAGGAAGATGAGGGGAGAAAAGGGTCATATTTCTGTCAGCCCACTCCATTTTTTCCTCATGATTGTCCACATTTATCAGTCTTATGGCTTATCTAATGGCTCCAGGCCTGAAGCCCAATCTCAGCATAGCAGTTTGTTTCAAAAAAAATTTCCCCAACCCCTGCAGACTGTAAATGTGACTGAGTAGCTACAAACCCTGTAAATATGATTTTAACGGGCTTTAAGGGAAACAGAAGCAATATAACATGACAATGCCAAATTTATAAATTCTACTAATCCACTAAGCTATCAGGCCTAGAGTCTATCACTCCTAACTTTGACCTTTCTGAATGACTAGCATGTTCATTAATGACAGTTTTGTTGTTTATCTTTCTAAAAACTATAGTCATCCTCCACATCTGTGGGTTTCGCACCATGAATTCAAATGATCCAAAGGTGGATCAGAAATATTCAGGGGAAAAAAAAGGATGGTTGCATCTGTACTAAACATGTACAGACTTTCTTTTCTTGTCATTAGTCCCCAAGCAATACTGTGTAACTATTTACATAGCATTTACATTGTGTTAAGTATTACACATGATCTCATGATGATTTAAAGTATGTGGGAGGAAGTGGACAGGTGTATAAGTTATATGCAACTATACCATTTTATATAAGGGATTCAAACATCCATGGATTTCGGTATCCTCGAGGAGTCCTGGAACCAGTTCCTCCCAGAGATACCGAGCAATGACTGTTTGAATCATGAAGCTAGGTGTATGCGTTGTAAACTGTTATATACTATAACTGAATTATATAATTAAATATAGAAAATTTATTTTTTAGAGTATTTCTAAACAAGTATTCTCCCTAGACTCAGATTACCTATTCACCTTTTTGGTTTTATAGACTCATGTAACTAATTTCCAACTATCTTGAACACCATAAACCCTTCTGCAAATGGATGAGAATTAAATGTAGAGAGAAAATTAGGTCTGTAGATAAATGGTAGTCTATAACTTTGAAGAGTTTTGTCTTAGTGGGAAAGGTCAATTCGGGTCTTTTAAAAATATAAATTTTTGGCATGTTTTTAACAACCTTTTTTCCATGCATTTAATAAATACACTGGATGAAAGCCAACTGTTGGGCCAAGTGTCAGAATTTATGCTAGATCCTATAATAAACGATGATGGCCAAGAAGACACACATTTCTCTAGAGCTGATACACAGGAAATCAATTCTATAGCATTAAGTGATGACTAAGGCAGACTATAAAACATACAGGAAGAAAGACAAGCGAGCAGAGCAGAAAGAGCACAATACTTAGTGTCACAAGGAATCAGTAACAGACTAGGCCTTAGGCCCAAATCTCTGCATTTTTTTTGCCTCAGAACAAATGCTGCTGGAGAGTTTACTCCTCTGCTTAAGTTTGCTGTTTAAAAACACCACCCCAAATAAAAAACAAACCTCTTAGGGTGCATGAATATAGTTTATTGGCAGGTTTGAATAGCATTTTTTAATAGCAAAAGTGTGTTTACATTATAAGAGCTTACAACCATCTTTTCAACCTCTTTCGATACAAAATAAACTGACATCATTATTAATCTTCGTATTTTACAGTTTCACCTCTATGACACATACAATAAAAAGTCCCCGATACTGCTGTCTGGCTGATTCTTGCAGAAAGATGCACAAGTAAACTAGCTAAGTACAACTTCCTTAACCCCCTTGGGTGTAGTTTGTTTAGTCATGAAACAGTAACATAGAGACCTGATTTTGAAAATTACACAAATGAATCTGTTCTTCTGTTCTTTAGAAATACCTTTTCTCTTGAGTTACAATATATTTATAACTTTATTACAATTTATACAAATCAGTAGGCTTTTATTTCCACACCTTCACAATCCCATCTCTAGAAGCAGTTACAATGAAGCCCTGTGTTGTCTGGAATGTGGCAATGTCCGTGATGATGTCATGATGTCCCACAGGCAGAGACTCTGGGCCCCTTCGAGGGGTGTCATCACTTGGCCCTACCTTCTGCTTATTCTGAATTTCCTGTTTGAGGGTTAGAAGTCAAGGAGAAAACCTAAGTTAAAAGTCCATGTCACATTCTACCTCTTGTCAGTATTCTTGTTTCTGGGATTTGTTGTTAATATCTGTCAAGTGGTTGTGCTTTCAAAAATACAAGCAGCAAAAGAATTACAGGGTCCAAAATGACATTCTAGGCTTCCTCCTTGAATCCCATGAGCAGCCACTTACAAATATGGAAACTTATAATTAGGCCACCATTCTGTGCATATTTTTTTGTCAATATCAAAAGAAAAAAGGAAAATATAATTGAAAGAGGCATAAATGACACATATCCGAGTTCTAGCACTTGTAAAGCTCATTAACATTTGTCATGAAGAAAGCACGCTTTCATTTATGAAGCACCTACTCTGGCCCAGGCATTTTCAGGATTATGATCTCATTTGAAATTTGTGCCTGAGTCAAGAACACAAGCTTTAGAGTCCCAGTTTCTGTTCACTAGCTGTGTGATTGTGGGCAAGTTACTTAACTTCACTGTGCCTTTTTCATTTGTAGCACTTCCCTAAAAAAGACTTTAAAGACTGAGAAACATATGAAATGCCTACTGTTCATTTGAACTATCATGTATGTGTACTTTATTATCTTAATAAAAGTTTAATTTTAAAAAATACGGAAAAATCAAGAATATGTATTTCTTAAATTCAAAGAAATATTGCCATTCTTGGCCGAAGCCACTTATTTTAACCAACTCTATGACTATGAAAGCCATTTTTGTGCTTATAAAAGTTGAAAGAAACAGAAACAAAGACTAGTGTACCTGGACAACTTCGGTGCCTTCAATTATTTTCTTGTAGTAGGAGACACATGGGGAACTAGTACTTCCTGCAACAACATAGGACCTTTCTGGGTAAGCCAAATCCCAAAACCTAGGAAGAAAAGAATAAATGGTGATAATCTCTATAGGACAATGGGAGGAACTAATAATCAATGCATTGTTTATCTTCTTTTGTATTAGGAAAAGAGATTTTTCCAGAATAGCGTAACATTAGTTACAAATAAAATATTAACAGCTATCCTTGTAAGATGATTTTAAACATTACAGTGCCATCAATATCTGTAACACCTTGAATAAACCAAAGTATCCATCTATATTTTATTATCCAAGTATTACATATTAAGTATTCTTTATTAGATACTATACCTTATTTTCATGTCTGATCCAGCTGTTAACAGGATAGGATTTCCATCTGCAGGACTACAGTAGATACCATGGACACTGTGAGGAGAAGGCTTAAAAGAAATAGTCAAATAAAAGACACTGGTATATTCCACAAATAATGGTACCATTTCTAGAGGTAAGTTAACAGTAGCTTTATAAGGACCTGTTTACCTGAAGAAATGAGAGACCAGTTACATATGTCCTGTCTACTTCCTTCTTTGGGACTTTAAAATACACTTGCTTTGTATCATTCTGAACAGAGATATAGCCTGTTCAGCTTCCTGAAATTTCCTATTCAGGATCACCTTGACCATGGCCCCAACTAAAGGAGAAAAAAGTCTTTCCTATCCTTTGCTCCAATGAAGGACCCTTGGCAACATGACTGTTAAAAACAAAAGAGATGTAAGAGGGTTATATTCCATTTTTTAATGACCTAAACTCCAATCTGGGTTTTTCTTAACCCAGATCTTACTACGGTTCCAAAGAGACATACAAGCCTTATGGAGTTAGCAACTAAAACACTCAGCAACTAAAAGCCCAAACATTTTATATGTTTGATAAAAGGCCTGAAAATTCTTAGACTGTAGGAAATAACACTGTCCTTTATAATAAAAACTGGAGCCAAACCTGTAACTCGGAAAGCGGTGGTGCGCTGCTGGCCCAGAGAGTAAATCTTCTGTCACCAGTTTCCATGTCCCACATGGACACTTCATTGTTGCCCTGAACAGCTAAGGGAGATAATGGCAAGAACCATGACTCAGACAAGGAGGAATCGGATCTTAGAGTTTTCACATCTTGGTAGATAATACCAATCAGCCTGTATCCATCTCCATTTTTTCCCATCCTGCAAGAAATGCTGACTAGCACTTTTAAATAACAGTGCTAACCTGTCACTAGATGGGATAAGTTAAAAAAGTTTTCAATAACTTAACAATAAATATTTACTGGTCTCCAACCAAGTGGAAAGAACTGTAGCGTAGAGAACAACGAATCAAATATAGACCCTGCCCTCAAGAAATCTGTAGTTTAGAAGTGGAGGTAAAAAGGAATATGTAAAGTTTAAGACAATGACAGCAAAACGAGAGAAATGTGAAGTTCTACCCGAACTCAAGGAAGGAAAAGATCACAGTGGGTGATCTTTTGAATAGATTCTCACCACTGGGTGAGAGGTCACTTCATGGAGAAGATGCTTTAGCTAGGACTGAAAAAGCAGGTAAAGTTGGACAGATACAGGTGGCAGGTAGACCATTTCAGGCAGAAAGAATGGAATGAATGAGCAAAAAACAAAAGCAAAAATCTCTGGGTGTTTTGGAGAAACATGAGGAATTTGTCAGGCTGAAGCATATTTCCTCAGAGATGAGGGTAGAGGGGAAAGGAGGATGGAAGCAGATTACAACAGAAACGGCAGGCCTGAGGGAAAGACACTATCTCTTAGGTATTTTTGAGCAGGGGGACTCACTATATATACCAGGCTTCATTCACTTATTGATACTTACTAAGCCAGTAATATTTATTACAGGCTAGTCACTGTGCTAGACACTGAGGGATGGCAAACAAAGCAGAAACATTCCCTATTTCATGGAATTTCCATTCTAGAGGGAACGACGACAACAAAAAAATGCAAAGACTGTGAAACAGGAACATGCTTAGTTTAAGGGGCCAGTCACGGTGGCAGGAGCAGACTGAGGACGGGAGACGGGTAGGAGAAGGGCAGTAGTGCTAGTCACTGTCCATTTGCTGCTCTGAGGCTGACCTGAACGAACCACGTCAACAAGCTTCCGTACCCTCTGGCTTTTTGAAAGATGGGTTCAGCCTGTGGTAGGCTAAATAATGACCCCTGAAATATCCAGGTCCTATTCCCTGAAACCTGTGAATGTTACTTTATATGGCAAAGTGACTTTACAGGTATAATTAAGTTAAGGACCTTGAGATGGGAGGATTATTCTGGATTATGCAGGGGGGCCTTAAATGCAATCACAAGTCTCCTTGTAAGAGGCAGGCAGATCTGACAGGAATAGCAGAAGGCAACGTAACAGTGAAACAAGATGCTACGCTGCTGGCTCTGAAGATGGAAGGGGCCATGAGCCAAGGAACGCAGCTACAGAAGCAGGAAAGACAAGGACACAGATGCTCCCCTAGAGCCTCCAGAGGGAGTATACGGTACTGCTGCCACCTTGATTTTTGCCCACAAAACCCATTTCAGACTTCTGGCTTCCAGAATTGTTAGAGGGTAACTTTGTGTTGCTTCGGCCATCATGTTTGTGGTGATCTGTTACAGTGGCTATAGGAAATTACAATACTACAGGACTCTGAGGAGCCCCAATAGGAAATCAAAGGAAGGGAAGAAAGTCATGTCCGTCACCTCAGGCTGGCTGCATCCCTCACCTCAGAATCACTGCTCCTCTCAAGGCAGCCTTCTCTATTCAACTTCTTTCCAAATTCAGTAACCGGATACTCCCCTCGTGCCTTCTACTAGTACTCTGCTGTTACTAGTCCTATATTACTGTGCTATCTTTTGTGATAACCCTATACCCAAATCTTTGTAAATGGAACCTTTAAATTATCCCAGCTTGGGTGTGCTACTGTTTCCTGTTAGAATCCTAACTGATAAAGAAGGTTGGAGAGGTGGCAAGAAGGCAGATCCCATAAAGCCTTTTCGACCACTGTAAGGTGTTTGGCTGTTACTTGGAATTAGAAGCCAGTGGAAAGTACCGAGCATAAGAAAAAACAGTCTCAAGAGATGCAGACAAAAGTGGGGACATTGCATTAATGGGGGCAAGAGGTTACAGTGGTCTGGATCAGGCAGGCAGCGATGAAAGCAGTAAAGAGTGATCGAATTCTGGATATATTTTAAAATAGAATTTATAGGATTAGCTAATGGTTTGGAAGTAGAATGAGAAAAAGGTCAACACCAGGCTTCTGCCTGAGCATCTAGCAGAAAAGAGCTGCCATTTACTGGTGGGAATACCATAGGGAGAGCAGGTTTGTCTCATGGTAGGAGGTAGCAGTGGAGGCACCCAGTAGAGACAAAATCAAGTGTTCAGTTTGGACATACAGAGTTTGCAATGGCTGTTAGAGATCTTCGGGGAGATTTTAAGTAGACAGATATAAAAATAAGAATAAATCTGGTGGTTAAAGCATGGGGGACTGCATGAATCACACAGGGAGCCAGTGTAGGAGAAGAGGTTAAGACTGAGACTGAGCCCTGAGGCAGGCCACAGTTTAAAAGTTGGGAAGATGAGAAGGAACCAGCAGACCAAGAAGTAGGAGAACCAAGAGAAATGCCCTTGAAACCAGGTAAGTATGTGGAAAAGATGGAAATGATCAACTGACCAAATGATAAGTCAAATAACAAGAGGGCTCAATAATGGCCGTGGAACTTGGCAACATGGTGAGGCTGACAGCAGCAGTGTAGGAGATGGGCTACATGTCTGGGAAGGGACCACAAAGAGCCTAGAGGCAAGAGGACCAAGGAATAAACATAAGAATAACAAGAGCTATTGTCAATCATTAATTGTGTGTCAGGTTATGTGCTTTACGTATTTTATCTCAAATCTTTACAGCTCTACAAGGTAAGTATTTTTAACCACATTTTACAGATACGGAAAATCAATTTCAAAGACCTGCCCAAGTGTCTCACCCAAAAATCCATACGAGAAAGTTTGAGTGCCCATGAGGTAGGGAAGGGAAACTTGTGAAAAACATAACAGAAACAGATCAACAAGAAATGGCAACGAAGAAAGATGAGTCAAGGTTTCTAACTCATATGTCGAGGAAGATGGTGGCAGCTTTATCAAAAATAAAGAACACAGGAAAAAGAAAAGAAATAGAGTAAGAGATAGTGGTGGGCAATTAAGAATGGAGGATGGTGGTGGTGACTGATGAGATCATTTTTGAATATAATAAATATGAGATGACAGATACTAGTGGTGGGAACTTCCATGATCAGAACAGAATCAAGCATTTGGTTCATATGTAAAATTAAAACTCAAAACATTGAGTCTTGGCAGCAGGGTAATATATACTTTCCAAGAAAATTCCCCAACACATGAAAACCAGCCCTCCATTTTACCTGCAATCACCCAGGACTGATACAGAGGGTGCATTGAGAGGCGCCTGATTCGAGCCCTGGAAGGATGACAGTGACTTGAAATTGGCAACTGGAACCTCATGTCCCAACAAGCCATGGTACCACTGCTTGTACCTTAAAGAAAAAAGCACAGAAAGATTACTAGCTAATGATCAAAGCACAGCAAGCTGCATTTATATGAATGGTAAACAGCATTAGCTTTGTATGAATTTAGTTTAAAACTGCCTTAGTCACATAGAAAAAGGCTTTGTTCTCATGAAGCTGTCTCCCTAGTTTCAAACAGCACCTTTAGTAGTTAAATAACAGAGATATAAAGTGCTTATCAAAATGCTACTCTAGTGTAAATTGCAAATGAATAATTCATTAATTACTGACACTGCTATTAACTGCCAAAGGCACTCCCTAAAACAGAAGCTTTTGAGAAGATACAAACTGAACTTGGTAAGTCAAAATGTTCAGACTGCCTTAAATAACCAGAGATGTCTTACTGGCATTTAATGATCACTTTACCAATCCCCATGAAGCAGGAGCTTTGTAATTATTATCAGATGTCAATCGTTTCCATGGACCCTTTTCTCCAAAACATTCTGGAGACAGGAATGGCTGTCCAATCACAACAGAAACTGGAATGAGTGCCTGTACATCTGCCCATGACAACTTAAACCTGAGAGAGAGAGAACACCCTCTTCTTCCCAAAAGAATAATGCCTGTTCTAACACTGAGCAGCTGGTCATGACAAAGAGACAGAGCACCTTCTTGGACTCATTTCCAATCCCAGTGAAGAGGGAGTTAAAAGGGGGTAAAAGGGGCAGTTGGGTCCCTCTGCTTGTCACCCAGCTCCACTCCAGGAAAATGACTCAAATAGCCACAGGTGGCATTGGCTGCCCTCTGCAAAGCTGATCAGGGTACCTGGAGAGGCATGTTGTCATTTTCTAATTTTGTTAGGTGTATAAAAACTACTATTCTAAGCCTGGTACTTCATCTTCCTGTACCTGTGCAGTTTATTCACAAAAAAGGCAAAAATATGCATTCCATATAAACTATGTAAAAATAATAAAGGAAAGGGCATATACTTAATGATGTAACAAATATAAGTTAGAGAATCTAGAAAACCTAAATTCAAGCACAGAAGATTATGATTCCTTTAAATAAAAGTGCCAACTGGAAAAGAATAAGATGTGGTAGCTTCCCAAGGGTTAGGTTCAAAGCACTATGAGGGAAAGAAGGTAAAACTTAAAACAAAGGGAAAGGGGAAGAAGCAGATGAGAAAGGGAAGATGTTGATCAAAGCATGCAAAGTTTCAGTTAGGAGGAATAAGCTTTAGTGACCTATTACACAGAATGGCGACTATCCTAATACACTGTAAACTGCAAAATTGCTTAAAAAGTAGATTTTAAATGTCTTTACTACAAATAAGTATGTGAGGTGATGGATCTATTAATTAGCTTAATTAAATCATTCCACAATTAAAATATATCAAAACATCACATTGTATCCCATAAATATATACTATTGTTGTTTGTCAATTAAAAATATAATTAAAAAAAAAATCAGCAATCCCATTCTTGGATGTATATATACTTGAAATAAGTGGAAATACATGTCCTTCCAAAGACTATTTGCAAATGTTTACAGGTTTATGCAGAAAAGCCAAAAACTAGAAATAAACCAACTATCCATCACCTGGAGGACAGATGCACAAATTGTTATCTATCCATAAAATGGAGTACTACTCAACAATAAATAAATAGAAACTCCTCATACATACAACCATATGGAAATCGCAAAAGCTTCATGCTTATGAAATAAGGCCACATACTATACAATTCCATTCATATGACATTCTGGAAAAGGCAAAACTGTAGGAACAGAAATTACACGAGTGGCTTATTAGGGGCTGGGAGGAGGGCAAAAATGCAAAGGGGAATGAGAAAATGTTTGGAGGTGATGAAAATGTTCTTATTCTAATTGTGGTAGGGGTCACACTATTGTATTAAATATATATTTTTCAGAATTCATCAAATTAAACATTTTATAAAAAAACAATTTAAAGAAACCCAGCCACGAAGCAAGCAAGATCACTTGGTACATCTTCAGTCTCTGAGGAAAAGGGGGTAGGGAGACGGTAAAGTAGAAAACAGTTGCTTAGCTCTTCTCCCAATGCCAGGCACTGTGATAGATGCTTTTACCTCATTAAATCTTCAAAGCGGCCCTTGAAGATGAGGATACTGAGACTCAGAGGAGTTAAGTAACTTGCCTGAAGTTACCGTAATGTAAAACTGTGTCTGCCCAAACACAAATGGTATTTCCCTTGAATCAAGCCTGCTGCTTCCCTGGCAGAACAAGAGAATGCCAGCAAATCTGATCACTATAATAATTATAAAATACAGAGGCTCATTTTGAACAAGGACAAAGAGGAAATTGTTTTATGCACCTTGGGATACTGATTTCACCCTTTCAAACCTGTTTTTTAATGAAAAAAATTAAATTTCAAGTGATCATAACACAATAATTATATTAAAAAAATGGGAAAAAATTACCAATGAAGAAAAAGGAGAAAACAGCTTTCACAGCAACTGCAGACATTAGTGGCACTCAAAACCCACACAATGATTTGTAAGTCAGCTTACCAATGCAGAGCCAGCACTGGTGGATGTCCACAGCAAAGGAAGTGATGAGGCCCGACTTTAAGTCATGCTTTAAAGTCCACGCATTGCTTGAAGACCTGAGGTCCCAGCCAACCAGAGAGCCATTCACAGTAGCATAGGCAAGAACAGACTGCGCCCCGGAGTTGAAGTGATGCATATCCACGACACAGCCGTCCTCCTTCTGATCCAGAATTCTAGAGAAATACACAAAGCAAAAGGCAAAGACACTTCTAGTCACTGAAAACATAGCACTAGTCTCCACTTAAAATGAATTTATATCCTATCCATGGTCAAGAAATAAAAACTATGTGACTCCACCAAGACAATGATAGGCTGAAACTTTTTTAAAAAATAATTCTAGATATACAGAAGAATTGCAAAAATAGTACACAGTTCCTGTATACTCTTCACTCAGCTTCCCCTCATGTTAACATCTTCTATAATCACAGAACATTTATCAAAACTAAGAAATTAACCTTGATACAATACTAATTACAATAAATAATATATTCTGATTTTAACAGTTTTCCCACTAGCAAACTTTTACTGTTGCAGGATCCAATCCAGGATATCACATGGCATTAAGCTGTCATGTCTCCTTAAGTTTCTTACATCTGTCACAGTTCCTCAGTCTCTCACTGTCTTTCATGACCTTGATATTTTTGAAGATTATTGGTTAGTTATTTGAGAATGTCCCTCAATTTGGGTTTGTCTGATGTTTTCTCATTATTATTCTGAGGTTACGCCTTATTGAGGATACCAGGGAAGAGACATGCCCTTCTCAGTGTATCATTTGAGGGAGAACCTGACATTGGTATGTACAGGTTGAATATTCCTTATCTGAAATGCTGGGAACCAGAAGTGTTTCAAATTTTTAATTTTTTTCAGATTATGGAATATTTGCATATACATAATGAGATATCTGGGGAATGGGACCCAAGTCTAAACATGAAATTCATTTATGTTTCACCTACACCTTATACACATAGCCTAAAGGTAATTTTGTCCAATATTTTTAATACTTTTATGCATGAAATAAATTTTTTCCTGTGTTTTGATTATAACCCATTGCATAAGGTCAGGTGTGTTATCTTCCACTTGTGGCATCATGTCCATACTCAAAAGGTGTCAGATTTTGGACCACTTCAGATTTTGGATTTCCAGATTAGAAATGCTCAATTTGTATTGCTGGATATTAACCTCAATCATTTGATTAAAGTAGTGTCTGCTATGATTCTTCACTGTAAACTTATTTTTCTTCCCTTTATAATTACTCAATATTTGGTGGAAATACTTTGAGGCAATGCAAAAATCCTGTTCTGCTTTAATTTTTGCTAATTTTAGCATGTTTGATGGAGCACACCTGGAGTGATCTAATGGTGACTTTGTTTCCCTCATTCCTTCTACATTGATTAGAATTCTTCCATAAGTTGTCACTTCTTCCTCATTAATTTATTCACTAATTTATATCAGTATGGACTCTACAGATATTTATTTTACTCTTTGAGTTACAATCCAATATTATCATTATTTATTTTATTGCTCAAGTTCTTCCAACTTTGATCATTAGACACTCTTTCAAGTTGGCTCCTGTGCCCTTCCAATGTATTTATTTTTTAATACTTCCTAAGTTTTTGGCACCACAAAATGCCCCAGGCAAATGTTTTATTTTCCCTGCCCCACCCTGGAATCAACCAGTTCTCCTACGAGTACTAGGTTCCTTTTACTGCAGAATGGTATTTAGAAACAAAGATCTAGGCACGAAGTACTCATTGCTATGACAGTGTCCCAGATTCTTGTTCCTCTCAGTGGCTAGAGCTAAGATATATATTATGCATACTACTACTTCATGCATGCAGATATATCTATAGTTCTGTATCAATTTATTTGTATGTGTGTATATATGTATATTTATACATATGCATATACATGTATCATGAGTCCATATTTTTTTTTTTTTTTTTTTTTGAGACAGAGTCTCATTCTGTTGAGTGCCTGGGCTAGAGTGCCGTGGCATCAGCCTAGCTCACAGCAACCTCAAACTCCTGGGCTCAAGAGATCCTTCTGCCTCAGCTCCAGAGTACTTGGGACTACAGGTATGCGCCACCCTGCCCGGCTAATTTTTTCTATATATATTTTTAGTTGTCCAGCTAATCTCTTCCTATTTTTAGTAGAGACAGGGTCTCGCTCTTGCTCAGGCTGGTCTCGAACTCCTGAGCTCAAATGATCCTCCCGCCTCAGCCTTCCAGAGTGCTAGGATTACAGGCGTGAGTCACCGCGCCTGGTCTATGAGTCCATATTGATGATCTCTAACTCCTATCTAATACCAGAGTTCTTTCTAGCCTTTGCCCCTTTCTTATTTGTAACTTCTTTCTCCAACAGTGAGAAAACTGGCTCTATCATGTATTTACTTATTTGTTCAACCCTAGTACACAAATAGCTTCAAAATTGTTCAACTGCCTGAAATTGTTAAACTGAAATTGTTTAACCCCTATGAAAAACAACCGACAAGAATACAGTACTTGAATTCAGCTCCTGTCATTAGCCTTGCAGTATCCAATTAAAACACTGTTTTCCAAAGTTAATTAGGCTGGCTCCTTTATTCTCCATGCTCTTCAATATGATTATGCAATTCACTTGTAAAACAGATTCATGTTGTCACAGATTGCATTCATCTTTCCCCCTATATCCTGGCTGATTTTTTCTTATTTACCTACAGTAAAATTCACAGCTGTGGTATACAGTTAAATGGGATTTGACAAAACCTATGTATCTTCTACTACAGAACCACACAAAATCATTCCACACACCAAAAATTATCTTCTGCAGCCTGTTTGTATTCAACCTCTACCCATGCCCTCAACCTATGGCAACCACTGATCTGTTTTTCTCCCTGCAACTTTGTTTTCCAGAATGTCATATAATTGGAAACACATAATATATATCCTTTTGGGTCTAACATCTTTCATTAGCAAAATGCATTTACGATTCATTAATGTTGTGGCATGACTTCATTCCTTTACATTGGAGAGTACTATTCCACTGTCTAAGTGTAGTTTTTGTTCAAGCTGAGACATTTTTAAAACTAAAAAGAAGATCATAAAACACACCGACCAGCGTTTTTGATTATAGTACATATCATGCTTTCACACAGACTGTCTTAGTTTTAACTCCTAGATCAGAGGTCAGAAAACACTTTCTATATAGAATTAGCTAGTAAATATTTTTGGCTTTGTGAGTCAAATATTTCTTTGCTACATAGTTGACATTTTTTTACAATCCTTTAAAAATGCAAATATCATTCTTATTTTATGGACCATACTGCAGGCTGTAGTTTGCTGACTCCTTAGATAAATAATCATTTTTACAAACATTCTAATTCTGACTATATTTCCCCATAGAGGGATGATGAAAAATCCAAGTGTCAAATAAAATGTGAAATAATCCCTTCCACAAATTCTAATTATTAAGAGCCATGACAACAGTTGATATGACTGAATCAAACAAACATACAAAAAACTTATGGCAAGGTTTCTTTGGAGCACACAACTGTCAGGCAGAGTGAAATCTAAACATCCTGGCACATTTCTCCCAATTTAAGTAGTTAACATTTGCTTAAAGACAGTAACATTCACAGTGAAAAGTGCTATTGGCTGAGAGATAACCATGCACTGAACATGCACATCTGTGTGGCCTGTAGGCTCAGTCATCACACAGTGCACTTTCCCAAGAGTTAATTTAATGAAACTCAGTAGATATATTACTATATAGTCATCCTCTGCTGAAACAGATTTTAGCAGGTATTCACTGTTAGTTAAAGGCCATATATAATATGCCCTGGACAAAAAGTGCTCAAATCTATTTAGTGAATGTGTTGAAAATAACACATATTTTTAAATGCAAAACAACAAAACAAAAAAATTCTAAGTGACCCAACAAACATCCATTTCTGCCTTATATTACCCAATGGCCATGACTTACCCACTAAACTAAAGGTCTCCTCATTCTGCCTTCTTTGGGGTCTACCTCTGCCTGGCATGCTGTTCTCAA
The DNA here is from genome assembly GCA_963575035.1 of Avahi laniger. Lineage (NCBI taxonomy): Eukaryota > Metazoa > Chordata > Mammalia > Primates > Indriidae > Avahi > Avahi laniger. The sequence continues at coordinate 11,473 of CAUYSK010078717.1, read as the reverse complement.
CCTCCCCCTGCCTCAGCTGCTAACTCATGTCTGGTCTCACATGCTGTCTTCCCTCTCCCTTTCAAGAGGGCTATTGCTATTCATTTAACAAGTGGCATGTTACCAAACTATACTGAAATTGTCTGTTCACTTGTCTATTTCTCCACTAGACTGTAGATTCTTAGCATAATATATCTTCTCTGTCTTTAACATACTAGGTGTGTAACACATTCTGGTCAGTCAAAAACTATTCTACTTTTTAAATATCTCACCTTGTATGTGGTTTAACCTATAAGCAACCACAATTTATAAAAAGTGAAAAAAAACTCTTAAATAAAACCAATCACTATTGTTTTAAAATGATAAGCAAATCATCTATCTAAAAGCTCTTCTCTCTGTTCCCATCAACTTCAGAGATTTTAATGTTAAGTGACAGAATGCTAATAACGTTTGAGTTTTATTTAACGAAGAACACTTCACATTCTCAAAGTCAGCAGCCAGACAGAGTTGTGCTTTTAGCAGTTGAAACAGAAGATATAACCGATAATTAGGTTATTCAGACAAATTTCAGACTAGGATGAGCTACGAGTTCAAAGTTGCCCTCCTGACCTTTTGACAAGCTGGCAGAAAATAAGATATACAGACATCATCTTCTGAGACTAACCACATGTAAGCTTTGAGTTGGAAGCAGTTTTATTTACTTCATGGGCTTAAAAAAGAAGTACAATGTAAGAGGCCCTCAGTTGATCCAAACTACATTGCAGGGTGGGAGGAAGAATTAAGTTACCATAGTGCACTAAACTAAATGCAAAGTTTTAAAAAGGACAAAAGATACCTGCTTTGTAGAGTATGGATTTTAGGAGACTTGGGCAGCTTAGAAGCCTCAATTCCAAGAAGCTGGACAGTGCCATTATCAGACGCTATGGCTAAATAGTGGGAGCCTTGGCAGAATGTGAGTGTCTTGACTCGTCCTCCAATTCGGCTATATGTAAGAATGGATCTGAACAAAAGAAAATACAAGATTTTATTTCTGAAATAATCTTATTGCTCATATTCAATATCCACATGACTATTAGCAAACAAAATTACTACTTTGAGGTCCATTTTATCTCTGTGATCTCATAACAAAATCAAGAATCCCCCTTCAGAAATACTAGTACAAAATCACCTTTTCTTCTGATATTTTCAAATGGCCATCTTCACACACATCTCTCCCACTGTAGAAAGACTGTTCCTCCTTTTTTCTAATCAGAAATCCCATACTTGTAGTCCTAATCCAATTCTCTCTGAACTACTCTTGTAAGACCTTAAACCCTTACTCTTATGTGCTTTAGTTATTCTATAATTCATTACACACAGCCTGGAAGAGCAGGAAAAGCACTGACTTTGGAATTAAAGAGTTCTACAACCAACTTGGTCTTTTCAAGCTATTAACCTGCTCTGTGCCTCAGTTTACTCATCTACAAAACAAGGATTGTCCTACTTACCTAACTGGGTCACAGTAAAGATCAAATAATATATAAATCATAAATTAACATTCACAAATGCAAAATTTTATAATACTAAGTCTCTTGCACACATGCTAACCTCTCAAGCTGTCTTTTCTATCCTCCTTCTTTACATTTACTACCAAACTTCTTTAACATATAAGCTACACAAGGTTCTCCCAATTCCCTCCATCATTACCCTCCACATAGGTAGCATCTTTACCCTTCTAAGGAGCCCCTAATCACCAAATTTATCAACTTATCTTTTGTAATTTATTATAAAAGTTAATAGATATTAATGCACAAAAATTATTAAAATACAGAAAACACAGAATACTAAAACATTTATAACATCACCCAGAGAGAAACACTATTAACATTTTGTCTTTCTAAAGAGTTTTCTGTACATATTATAACATTCATATTTGTTTTTAATAAATATGGAATCTTTTATATATTTATTAATCATCTCTCTAGTTCATTTTTTCTTAAAAACAGCTTAACTGAGACAATTATCATATACTTCTCATATACCGTAAAGTACTTTTTAAAGTGTAAAACCAGTGATTTTTAGTATATCAACAGAATTCTGTATAGATTGCTGCCATCTAATTCCAGATTATTTTCCTCATTCTTAAGAAACCCAAAAATAAACTGTCCTCATAACCATTAGCTTTCATTCTCCTTTTCCCCTCTCCTAGCCCCTGACAACATCCAATTGACTTTGTTTTCTATGAATTTCCCTATTCTGGACTTTTCATATAAACGCAGTCTACGTTATGTGGCCTTTTGTATTTGGCTTCTTTCATGTAGCATACTGTTGTCAAGGTTTTTCCACATTGTAGCATGCAGTACTTCATTTCTTTTTATAGCTGAATACTATTTCATTGTATGGATTATACCACATTTTGCTTATCCACTCATCAGTTGATAAACATTTGGGTTATTTCCACTTTTTGGCTATTATGAATAATGCTGCTATAAACATTTGTGTATAAGTCTTTGTGTGGACATATGTCTCAAATGCAATGCCTACAGGGGCCTAGTAATATTGTAGATGAGTAATAAGAGTCAGGGACAAGGCAAGGGCAGAGATGGGAAGGCCAGCATGCTCTGTCTCTCACATAAACTTGTGTTCTCTTGCACCCTCTCTTTTAATATTGAGATAAAATTCAAATACCACAATATTCACCCTTTTAAAGGGATTTATAATATAGCTACCAAATTTTGCAACCATCATCATTATTTAATTCCAGAACATTTTCATCATACCAAAAAGAAGCCCTGTACCCATTAGCTGTCACTCGCCAACGCTTCTTCCCCCAGCTCCTGGCAACTATTAATCTACTTTTTGTCTCCATGGATTTGCCTATTTTGAACATTTAATACATATGAAATCATACCATATGTATGACTGGTTATGATTTGGCTCTGTCTTCTTTCACTTAGCATAATGCTTTCAAGGTTTATCCACGTTGTAGCATGCAGCAGTACCTCATTCCTTTTTATGGCTAAATAATTTTCCATGGTATGGATTAACCACATTTTGTTTATCTGTTCACCAAGTGACGGACACTGGTTTCCACTTCTTGGCTATTATAAATAATGCTGCTATGAACATTTGTGTACAGATTGTTGCGTGAACATGTTTTCAATTATTTGGGGTGTATACTTAGGAGTAGAATTACGGGGTCATACGGTAACTCTTTACCATTTGGAAAAACTGCCAAACTGTTCTTTAAAGTTGCTGCACTATTTTACATTCTCACCAGCAATGTATAAATAAAGCTTCTAATTTCTCCAAATCCTTACCAAAACTTGTTATTGTCTTTTTTACTACAGCCATTTTAGTGGGTGTGAAGCAGTATCTCATTGCGGTTCTGATTTGCATCTCCCTAGCGACCAATAATATTTAGCATCTTTTCATGTGCTTACTGGTCCTATTTGAAGAATCATCAATTCAATTTCTTTGTTTTTTAATAGGATCATTTGTCTTTATTGTTGAGTTATAAAAGTTCTTTATTCTGGGTAATAGATCTTATATGATATATGATTTATAAGTATTTCTACCATTCTGTGGGTTGTCTTTGAACTTTCTTGATAGTGTCCTTTGAAGCACAAAGGTTTATAACATTGATGAAGTCCCACTGCATTTCTTTATCAATTTTAGGATCAGATTGTCAATTTATGCAAAAAAAAAAAAAGCCAACTAGACATTTCACAGGGACAACATTAAACCTGTTGGGGAAGGATTACCATCTTAACAATATTAAGTATTCCATTCCATGAACATGGGATTTCTTTCCATTGTCTTAATTTCTTTCAATGATCTTTGTATTGTTTAGTATACAAATCTTGTACTTTCTTTTGTTAAATTTATTCCTAAATATTTTGTTCTTTTTGATGCTATTGTAAATAGGTGTTTTCTTAATTTCCTCTTTGGACTATTCATTGCTAGCAGATAGAAATGCAATTGATTTTTGGCTGTTCTGTAACTTTGTTGAACTTACTAGTTCCGTTAAGTTTTTAAATTAGTGCTCAATTATGGCTGATTTTCTATATACCAAATCGTGCAGGCTGCCAACTGAAATAGTTTACTTCTTTCTTTACAATTTGTATGCCTTTAATTTTTCCTTACCTAAATGTCCTGGCTAGAACCTCCAGTACAATGTTCAATAGAAGTGGCAACAATGGATATTCTTCTCTTGCTCCTCTCATCTTAGAAGGAAGGCTTTCAATCTTTCACTACTAAGTACGTTAGCTGTGCATTTTTCATAGATGGGCTTTATTAGCTCTTTTCATTTCCTGAGTTCATTTTATGTGGTCTTTACCCTTTATTTTATTAATATGCAACATTCATTAATTGATTTTTATATGTTGAATCGATATTGCATTCCTGAGACAAAATGCACTTGGTCATGGTATATAATCCTTTTTATATGCTGGATTCAGTTTACTAAGTATTTTGTTGAGGATTTTTACACTTATATTAACTATGTGTATTGATCTGTAGTTTTCTTGTGATACGTTTGTCTGATTGCAGTTTCATGGCAATATCTACCTCACAGAAGGAACTAAGAAGTGTTCCTTCAACTATTTTTTGGAAGACTTTTTTGAAGGATCAGTGTTACAATAGTTCCTTCTTATCTGCGGTTTTAATTTCCATGGTTTCAGTTACCTATGGTCAACCATACTTTGAAAATATTAAATGGAAAATTCCAGAAACAAACAATTCTCAAGTTTTAAACTAGGCACCATTCTGAGTACTGTGATAAAATATCACACCTCCTGCTCCCTCCCACCTAGGACATGAATCATCCCTTTATCCAACATATCCACCCCAAATAAACTACCTGCCCATTAGTCACTTAGTAGCTGTCTCAGTTATCAGATTAACTGATCACAAGAAGGGTGAGTACAGTACAGTAAGATATTTTGAGAGAGACCATACACCACATTCACTTTTATTACAGTATATTGTTATAATTATTCTATTTTATTATCAGTTATTATTAATCTTATTCTGCATAATTTATAAACTACACTTTATGATAGGTATATCATAGTATATACAGGGTTCGGTACCATCTGAGGTTTCAGGCATCCACTAGGAATCTCAGAATGTATTCCTTATAGATAAGAGGAACTACTGCAATTCTTTAACGTTTGGTAGAATTTACCATAAAGCCATCTCAGCCTGGGCTCTTCTTTGTGGGAAGTTTTTTTATTACTAATTTCTTTATTATTACAGGTCTGTTCAAATTTTCTATTTCTTCTTGAGTCATTTTCAGTAGCTATGTCTTTCTAGGAATTTGTCCATTTCATCTAGATTATCTAATTTATTGGTATACAATTATTCACAGTATTCCCTTCATGGTTTTCTTTATTTCTGTCAAGTCAGTACTATTGTCCCCACTCTCATTCCTGATTTTAGTAATTTGAGTCCTCTTTCATTTTTTATCGTTCACTGTAGGAAAGGTTTGCCAATTTTGTCGATCTTTACAAAAAAACAATTTCTGCATTTGCTGATTTTTTTCTTTTGTTTCTCTATTTTCTGTTTCATTTATTTCCTCTTTAGTCCTTATTATTCCCTTCCTTCTATTAATACTTGCTTTGGGTTAGGTTTGTACTTCTTTTTATAGTTTAAGATTAAATTATGGACTTGAGATCTTTCCTTTTTTTTAATATAGATATTTATAGCTATAAATTTTCCCTTTGAACTCTCCTTTAGTTAGCTACACTCCCAAAGTTTTAGTATTCTATGTTTTCATTTTCATTCATCTCAAAGTATTTTCTAATTTCCTTTTGAACCACTGGTTATTTAGCCGTATGTTATTTAATCTCCATATATTTATGAATTTCTCAGCTTCCTTTGTTACTGATAACTAATTTTATTCCACTTTGCTAAGAAAACATATTTTGTATGCTTTCAATCCTTTTATATTTATTGAGGCTTGTTTTACAGCCTAATACATGGTTTAGTCTGGAAAATATTCCATGTACACTTAAGAAGGATTTATATTCCACTGTTGTTGGCTGGAATATTCTATTGATATCTGTTAGATCTGGTTGGTTTGTAGCATTGTTCAAGTCTTCTCTTTCCTTGATGATCTTACACCTAGTTGTTCCATCCATAATGAAAGTACGCTATTAAAGTCTCCCACTGCTATAACTGAATTGTCTATTTCCCTTCAATTCTGTTGGTCTTTGCTTAGTGTATTTTGGGGCTCTGTTGTTAGGTGCGTATATTTGTAATTGTTATGTCTTCCTAATGGACTAACCTTTTTATCATTATAAAATGTTCTTGTTTAACTCTAGGAGCAATTTTTGTCTTAAAGTTTATTTTTTATCTGAATTAGCCACTCCACCTCTCTTTTAGGTACTATTTGCATGGTATATCTTTTTTAATTTTTTTATTTTTTGTCTTTGAATTTAAAGTATGTCTCTTGTACAGAGTACATAGTTGGATCATGTTTTTCCTTCCTTTTGCCAACTCTGCCTTTTGATTGCATTTAATATGATTACCAATAATGTCAGAATTTATGTCTGACATTTTGCTTTTGTTTTCTGTGTCTTACGTGGGTTTTTTTGTTGTATTTTTCCATTACTGCCTTCTTTTGCATTAAATATTTTCTAGTATATGATTTTAATTTCTTTGTTTTTATGTTTTGAGTTTTACTAAATGTTATTTTTTAGTAGTTGCCCTCAGAAATACATCTTAAAACAATCAAATTAATACCAACTTAATTTTCAATAATACACAAAAACTTTGCTCCAATATTATCTGTTCCCTCCTCCTTCCTCTGTACAACTACTGTCATACCAATTACATATCTATGTTATAAGCCCACTGACACAGTCATATCTTTATGCAGTAGTCTTTTTAATTTGCATAAGAGGTTAAAAGAGTTACAAGCAAAAATAATTTGTACTTTCTTTTATATTTACTTATGTTTTTACCTTTACTGATGATCTTTATTTCTTCTTATGGATTCAAGTTACTGTCTCATGTCCTTTCCTTTCAGCATAAACGATTCCTTTTAGTATTTCTTTTAGGGAAAATCTGATGGAAGAAATTCCCTGTTTTTATTTATCTTGAAATGTCTTAACTTCTCCTTTGTTTCTGAAGGACGATTATATTGGATATAGAATTACTGGCTGACAGTCTCCTTTCAACATGTTAAATGTCATCCCGCTGACTGCCAAACTCTATTATTTTTGATTTTAAAAATCAGCTGTTAATTTTATTGAAGATCCCTTGTACCTGATGAGTCACTTTTCTATCACTGCTTTAAGAATCTCTCTTTATCTTTCAACAGTTTGCTTATGATGTATCCAATTGTGGCTCCTATGATTTTATCCAACGTGGAGTACACTGAACTCTTAGGTGTGCAGATAAATGTTTTTCATCAGATTTGGGGGTGGGCGGCCAATATTTCTTCAAATATTCTTTCTGCCCCCTTTTTTCTCCCCTCTCTCTCTGGGACTATTATTATCATGCTTATGCTGGAATGCCTGAGGGTGCTCCACAGGTCTCTTGAGACTCCAGGCTCTGTTCATTCTTTATTGTTTTCTTTTTGAACCTCTGACTAAATAATGCCAATTATCTACCTTCAAATTCTTTTTTCCTTGTCAGTTGAAATCTGCTGTTGAGCCTCTCCAGCTAATTTATTTTACTACAGTTATTATACTTTTTAACTTCAGAATTTGTATTTATTATTTCTATCTCTTTATTGATATTGTCTATTTGGTGAAACATTGTTCTCATACTTTAATTCTTTAGACATGGTGTCTTTTAGTTCTTTGAACATATTTTTAATAGCTGATTTAGAGTCTATGCCTAGTGAGCCCAATGTCTGGAATTACTGAGATACAGTTTCCACTGACTGCCTTTTTCCCTATATAGAGGACATCCTGTCCTGTTTCTTTGCCTGACACATAATTTTTCATTTAAAACTATACATTCAAAATTAATATAATGTGTCAACTTTGGAAATAAGATTCCAGAGTTGTTCTATTTATTTGTTTAATGATTTTCCTGGATGAATTCTATAAAATCTGTATACTTTGTTATGAGCGGCCACTGAAGTCTCTGTTCATTTAGTTTAGTGGTCATCTAATAACTGGACAGACATTTCCTTCAATGACTTAAATTATTAAGTGTTCCAGCCTTTTGTTGAAAGTTTTGTTTGTGTTGTGGCACACCAACGCTCCATCAAGCATGTTCCAACTCTGCTTTAGCCTTTATTTATTGCTTGTGCAGAGTCTCAAAGTCACCCAGAGGTAAGAATTTGGCCTTAAAGTTCAGTTCTTTTCTGGGCATGTGCGCAACCCTGTACATACATGTGGCCTTTTAAATACCCATGAATACATTAAAACCTTTCAAAGGCCCCTACGGACATCTCATTACTCAATTTTTCCTTTTAAGCTTTCTGATAGCTTTTTGTTGGCCCCAACTATTAATAGTAATGCCACCTCAGAGAGCTGCAATGTTAAGCAAACGGTGCAGATTATCTTCAACAAATGCCTTATGGGTAAGGTTTTTCTCAAAGAACAAGGTGTGAGTCAGGTCAAATAAAGACAGGCCCTGAAAATGGAACTTTTCAGCCAACTGGCAGAGAGGTCAAATAGTAACATTTCTCTGGGGATATGATTCCAAAAATAGAAACCCTATATGCTCTTCTTAAACCTTCTTTTTTAAAACACAATTATCAAAATCTTTCATATCAAAAACTTTATTTTCACATCAGTTCATAACTGCACTATCACTTATTTATCCAATTTCACCTCTATTGCTGAACCTTTAATTTGCTGCTAGTGTTTTTTTCTATTATAAAGAAAGCCAATCTGAACAGTCTTAAAAACTAAATCTCTGAGTTTATTCATAGTTATTTTATTAGGATATGTACATCATAAAGGCTTGTGACACATATTGTCAAAAAGCCCTCCAGGGAAGATATATCAACTGCATTCCACCAGAAGGCACTGTATGAGAGTGCCCCAATGCCGTTAGCAAGTTTTCATGCTTCCGGGCTTTTTTTACTGCATTTGAGAGAGGCCTACGGGTTCCTTTCTTAAACTCCTCTCTTCTGTTGCAATCCATGATATTAACTTAAGTGGTTTATTCTCACTCCTTTTCTGGCCCCTCTTTTCCTGTCCCCAAAATTCAATTTCCTAAGATTCAAGCTTCAGGCCTCTGCTGCATTTTATATTCCCTTTCCTTCAGAGTAGCCATACCATTAAAAAAAAAACTCTGATTTTCAATAATACCAGTGACTCCAAAATACGTAACCCTAACAATGACAACTTTCTTGTGCACCTTTCATATTGTTCCAACTCTTCACTGTGACAAAACATCACTTAGATATTTTACCATCATCTCAATTTCAACAAATAACAAATCAATCCCCCATAAAAGTTAGAAGCTAAATAAGCCAGAAATAAGGCAGCATAAGAAGATAATGAAAATATAATTTAGAATACTAGAAAGGAATAAGTTGAAAAATCTATGCAAAAGCTTAAAAAAATAGCAATTTTTCAAGAACTAGTCCCCAAGGAACAAACTGAAAGTTTATCTCAAATAAGAAGAAAATGGCAGAGCCAAGATCCAGGTGGCGTACATCACCAATCATAATACAGTGAGAAAGTGAGGTCTGGGAACAAGGTGATCAGCCAACATAATGCGTAAGGGAAAATCCTCTGTAGTTACAAATGTGCTAATGACATTTCCTATGAAAACATAGAGTTTTGCTGCTCCTTCTCTGCCACTAGTTGTTCCCTTCTTGGCTTTGGCAATAATAATCATTTTCTTCTCCCCTCACCAGTCCATGAAGCCATGTGGTGAGGGCAACACATTCCACTCCCTTGGCCTCGTCCCCAAGCCAAGGCCCACTGCATTCCACAAACAAGACAGCAACTGTTACAGCAAAGCAAGAAAGCAGCTGCATCCAGAGGAAACCCAGTCTCCTTATTACCAAAGTCTATGAAGTTGGCTAAATTGCCAAAATTCTGCGGATACTATGGTCTGAAATGTGACACTGGAATACCACTGCCTAAAATATGACACTAGGATACAGAAGGCATGACTCTGTGATGAAAATCATTTGGGAATTAACAAGCAGGGTTTTTGTAATTTATCCTCCTAATAAAAGGGACAATGAACACAACTGATAACAAAGAACCATTTGGAAAACAATTGTCACAAGAGGTTTTCAAAATACTAATCAAAATGCTAAAAATGAGGAGGAAAAAATGAAAAGAATGGTTGCAAGGAGGAAAAGGGGCAGGAATTTAATAGAAAGGCACATGAGGGAACATCCTGGTCATATTCTGTATCTTGAGAGGGGTTCAGGTTGCAGAGGTGTATGTATTTTTAAAACTCATGGAATAGTTAAGACCTGTGTACTTTGCAACATATAAATTTTATGTCAAGAAAGAAAAAAAAGAACTTTAAATAAACATTGAATTCTAGTTAATAATATGTATGCTGAAGTTTTTAGAGGGCATGTATGCATAATTGCAGTTCATTTTGAAATCACTAAAAAATGGATTGATGAGAGGTGGATAGATGGATAGTTGTAAGACACAGCAAATATAGAAAAAATTATTAATTATAAAATCTGGGTGGCAAGGACATGGATGCTCACTGTGAAACACTTTCAATTTTTCTTATAGGTGTGAAAATACTATAATAAAGTGTTGACAAAATTTGCTGCAGTAACCCAGTATTCCTTTATTGATTTTTAATTATGTTCTGACCAATGCAATACCAAGAGAGAATGAACACAAAAACAATATTTAAGCACAGTGTAAAACTATAGTTCTTTCAAAAAAAATTAACCATCAGCATAAAATCTTATCAGGTTGGTAAGTAAAGAGCAAATTTATGAATTATTTTAGTAATCAAAGATATTTTCCTGTTTGATGATTCTGTGGTTAATGGTTATGGTCAAAGAACAGATGAGAAGAAAAGCACCAGAAAATCCCCACATCTTTCTATGTAGATGAGATTCAATTTTGATTTCTAGTATGTTTCTCTTCAGACCAAACTAGGCAAAGAACAAATAAGAATATGATAGAAGGGGGGTGGGAGCGTGTAGGGAGAGAGAGAAAAGGGCGTGGCAGACAGCCTGAAAATTAAGTAGGTATATAACTATAAATCTAGAATGCTTATAATAATCACATTTATCAAAATTACATCATGCATATTTTAAGTTTTAGAGATTTCAAGTCATAAATTATCTCTTTCTTGTCTACAGCAGTGGGGCAATGGTACAGTATTTGTTTTCCTTACATAGCTATACATGTCATCATTTTTTGACTTTTCTCTTATTCATAGTCCATCTAATCCATTCAACAAGTCTTGCTGGGAGAAAAAATGGCGGAGTTAGGGTAGCCTCCCGGATCCCTGCTTCCAGAGAGGGAGACGTAGATCCCGGTCTGCTACACACAATCGGAGCGCTCTCCCACAAAAACAGCGAGGGGAATCGGTGCAGATTCAGCGGGGG
>CAUYSK010078715.1:0-20700 GCA_963575035.1 Avahi laniger | reverse complement strand
AAACTCCTGGGCTCAAGCAATCTTTCTGCCTCAGCCTCCCGAGTAGCTGGGACTACAGGCATGCACCACCATGCCCGGCTAATTTTTTCTATATATTTTTAGTTATCCAATTAATTTCTTTCTATTTTTAGTAGAGACAGGGTCTCCCTCTTGCTCAGGCTGGTTTCGAACTCCTGAGCTCAAACAATCCACCCACCTCGGCCTCCCAGAGAGCTAGGATTACAGGCATGAAAAAAAAGCTTTTTAAAATCTCTTCTGATATACATAAACTCACATACTACAAAGCACTGCCCCACTACCCAACCCTCTTTAGTCAGCATCAGCCTGTCCAAGGAAGAATCCACATCAATAAGACTTTCCTGTTCCATAATTCAATTCAGGCCTCCCTCAGCTTCTCCTATAATCTTTCTCCATGTTATTAGCCCTTATACCCCTTCTCCAATTACTTAACCACTGCTTCCTGCTTCTTGTCCTAAAATGAGATAGATCTACCCTAAGTAACTCTATCACTTGGGTTTCTATAGATTGACATATACATACACTAGTTTCTTACAAAACTAAATATACTCTACCATATAATCTAGCAATCAAGCTCCTAGGTATTTATCCAAATGAGTTGAAAACTTAAGTCAATTCAAAAAAACAAATATGAATGGTTACATTAGGTTGATGTGAAAGTAACTGCAGTTTTAGCATTGTTGAAATTTGCCATATGATATTGGAATACATTCTTAAATGTGGTTATGTTATACATCCTTTTAATGCACACTTTTCACTTTATGTTTTTTTGCTAATAACTTATTACTTGCTGTTTATTTTATATTTACTTTAGACTATGGAAATGATGTTAGACAAAAAGCAAATTCCAGTGATTTTCTTATTCGAGTTCAACATGGGTCGTAAAGCAACGGAGACAACTTGTAACATCAATAACGCATTTGGCCCAGGAACTACTAACAAACGTACAGCGCGGTAGTGGTTCAAGAAATTTTGCAAAGGAGACGAGAGCCTTGAAGATGAAGAACCGCAGTGGCCAACCATCAGAAGTTGACAACAATTAATTGAGAGCAATCATGGAAGCTGATCCTCTTACAACTACATGAGAAGTTGCCAAAGACTTCAACATTGACCACGGTCATTCAGTATTTGAAGCAAATTGGAAAGGTGAAAAAGCTCGATAAGTGGGTGCCTCATGAAGTGACCGAAAATAAAAAAAAAAATTATCATTCTGAAGTGTCATCTTCTCTTATTGTACATAACAACAATGAACCATTTCTCAATCGGATTGTGACAGGTGACGAGAAGTGGGTTTTATATGACAACTGGTGACAACCAGCTCAGTGGTTGGACCAAGAAAAAGCTCCAACACTTGCCAAAGCCAAACTTGCACCAAAAAAAGGTCATGGTCACTGTTTGGTGGTCTGCTGCCGGTCTGATCCACTACAGCTTTCTGAATCCGAGAGAAGTCATTACATCTGAGAAGTATGCTAAGCAAATTGATGAGATGCACTGAAAACTGCAACGCTTGTAGCCGTCATTGGTCAACAGAAAGGGCCCAATTCTTCTCCATGACAACGCCACACATCACACAATCAACACTTCAAAAATTGAACAAATTGGGCTACAAAGTTTTGCCTCATCCATCATATTCACCTGACCTCTTGCCAGCCAACTACCACTTCTTCAAGTATCTTGATAATTTTTTGCAAGGAAAATGCTTCCACAACCAGCAAGATGCAGAAATTGCTTTTCAAGAGTTTGTCAAATCCTGAAGCACGGATTTTTACACTACAGGAATAAACAAACTTATTTCTTGTTGGCAAAAATGTGTTGATTGCAATGGTTCCTATTTTGATTAATAAAGATGTGTTTGAGCCTGGTTATAATGATTTAAAATTCACGGCCCGAAACTGCAATGACTTTTGCACTAACCTAACGGCAGCGTTATTCATAATTGCCGAAAGTTAGAAGCAACCAAGATGTCCTTCAGTAAATCCAGATAATGGAATATTATTCGTTGCTAAAAAAGAAATGAGCCAAATTAAAAAAAACAAAACTATGAAGACACTTAAAAGGTCAGTGGTCACCAGGGGAGGAAAGGATGAACAGGCAGAACACAGAGGATTTTTAGGGCAGTGAAACAACTCTGTATGGTACTATAATGGTGGATACAAGTCATTATACATTTGTCAAAACCAACAGAAACATACTTTATCAAAAATGAACCATAATGTAAATTATGGACTTTGTGTGATAATGACAGACCAGTATAGGTTCATTGATTATAACAATGTACCACTCCGGTGCAGGATATTGATAGAGGGGGAGGCTGTACATGTGTGGGAACAGGAGGTATAGGGGAACTCTCTGTACTTTCTGCTCGATTTCACTGTAAACCTAAAACTGCTCTAAAAAATTAAGTCTATTGAAAAAAAATAACTTCTCATTTGGTAAAAGTCCAAAAAATATTTGTTGAATTATCATGAAAGGAAAAAAAATAAAAATGCTAACATTTATAATTAGTCTTATAATCATAGATTTAATTAAAACATTTATAATTACAGATTTGAACATACAAAGTAGGAAAATTCGTAACTATAGGAACGAACAATCTTAGTTTCTTACGGTATGAATCTACTAAAAAGTAAAGGTAATCAAATTGATATCCAATATAGAATTCTACTGGAATGTTTAGAGCAGTTTAAAAAACACTGCCATTTATTAGAAAGTGAGACAGTTTACTACTGATTTAAACTCTCCATTAAATAGAACTCAGAAACAGGCAACTATAAAACCTAAGTGAAATTACTCTCTTTATATACAATTTCTTTCTTTTACGCTTATTAAAAATTTCATGATAAATTCCAATAAAAATAATCAATTCGTTTCTTTTAATTTCGAAAGCAAATAGCAATATAATAGATGTAAATCATAATCACAGATAATACAAGCCTCTTCTTAAAAAGAAAAAAAAACATAAAAATGAATTATTATTTTTAAAACTTTTTGGATCAAGAAGGTCTCATTCTTGTCACAATGAATCAAATTGGTATAACAGCTTGAAGAAAAAGGAATAGAAGCTAATTTTCTATAATAATCATTTGACCCTTTTATCTGCTTACTGGTTTAGCTCAGATGTTGACCTGCCTTTAGTCAAGTATTAAAAGCAAACAAAAAACCTACTGTATTTTCTGAAAGATTTAATGTTATTTAAGTATAATTTTGGAGTCTTTTGACATCCAGAATTTATAACTAAAGCCCTTAGGACTTTCTCACTCTTTTAAAATAAGTATTCTCTACACCAAAAGAATAATCCGTTTATTATGAAACTAAGAATAAACCTTTGAGATAATTCCTGGGGCCATAAGGAACAAAAATTTTTATGTATACATTGTCATAACCACAGAAAAGAGCCTATTGTTAATGCCCTAAGAAAGTTCATCTCCATGTATGCAACTTCTATTGTAAATTTTTGATGCCATAATTCAAAATTATAATTTTTATATTTGTGATATTCAAAGGATTCATGATGAAATTTATATAACAAAATGACCTCAATCTCCAATTTATGAATCCTCAAATGTCGACCCCTCTGAGATACCCTATTGATTCTAGTCTTCTCACTCTAGGCTTACACATCTTCACTAGTACCCTTCTCGCTGTAAAACTGAGTTCAAACTTCTTTAACATCCTCCAAAAATATTACTAGAACCTACTTTTTTTTCCTCTCATTTCTGACTAGTCCACAGAACCCCATGTTCTGGACTCAGATTATTATTAAGAATCACTCTTTTAGCCTACGAAATACTTTCGTGGGCTCTGAGAGTCAGAAAAACCTAAGTTTTTCAGATTTTCGAAATTCCAAAATTTGGCTCCATTATTTACGAGCAATATGATGTTGGGTACAATATTTAAGCTTTATGTGCCTCTTTCTCATATGCAAAATAGAATAAAAATGCCTGTCTCTTAGAGTTTCATAAATTTTATGAGATAACATGTGTATAATTTAGTCTGGTAATTAGCAGGTACCCATTAACATTCTATACTTTTGATTAACACAATTAGACATACAGATGTCACAAACATCTAATGAATCATCTTTAAAAGTATGAATAAAACACAAAGTAGAAAGCTACTGAAACAAGATTTTAAAAGGAAGTTTTATTTACATGCTAAAAATCAGAACAATGCCACATAACTAAGCAGTGGAGCCACACCCTAACAAAACCTAAAAGTCTTTACCTCATTCCTCATTTCTACACACACCCCACCCAAAAAAACAAAATAAAAAATACTGCCTATTCTGCAGCTTTTATTATCTTAACACCATACAAGTGCTCAAGGTCAGGTCATAATATTTTAATTCATCCTCGCTTATTCTAATTCATAACCTATACCAAATCAGTCACTTGAACATTCTCTCTCTAAAACATCCCTTTTGTCTGTTCCCACTGTTACTATCCCAAGCCTTCATTATTTCTCATCCAAATTACTATAATGGCCCTTTAAAACTGGTTTATCAGGTTGGGCACAATGGCTCACCCCTGTAATCCTGGCTCTCTGTAAGGCCAAGGTGGAAGGTTTGAGACCAGCCTGAGCAACAGCAAGACCGTGTTTCTACCAAAAATAGAAAAAATTAGCTGGGTATGGTGGAGCACACCTGTACGCCCAGCTACTAGGGGTGAGAGTGCTGAGGGAGGACGATGGCTTGAGTCCAAGAGCTGAGGTTTCAGTGAGCTATGATGACACACCACTACCTGGGGCAACAGAGCAAGACCCTGTCTCAAAAGCAAACAAACAAAAAATGGCCTCCAAGCCTTGAATATCTCCTCTTAGCCACAGAATAAAATTCTAACTTGACAACCTAATTTACAAAGCCCTCCTTATTTTTTGACTTAAAAAAAAGTTTTGATTGGTCTTACCTAGAGGGACAACTTAAAATTTTATGTTTAATTGATGAATTTTTTATATATATATATATATATATATCCATGGGTTACAATGTGAAATTTTGATATATGTATACATTGTGGAACTATTTTATCAAGCTAATTAACATATCCATCACCTGATATACTTTTTTTGGTAGTAAAAACAATTGAAATCTATTCTTTTAACAGTTTTGAAATATACATTATTAACTATGGTCACTAGCAATACACATTGGGAAAAAGAATCCCTATTCAATAAACGGTGCTGGGAAAATTGGATAGTCACATGTAGAAGATTGAAACAGGATCCATATTTCTCACCACTCACAAAAATTAATTCAAGATGGATAACAGACTTAAACCTAAGTCATGAAACTATGAGAATTCTACAAGAAAATGTTGGAAAAACTCTTATAGATATCGGTCTAGGCAAAGAATTTATGAAGAAAACAAAGAATCACAGCAACAAGAGAAATAAATGAATGGGACTTGATTAAATTAAAAAGCTTCTGCACAGCCAAGGAAACAATCAATAGAGCAAATAGACTACTTACAGAATGGGAGAAAATATTTGCATGCTATATTGATAAAGGGCTAATAACCAGAATCTACAAAGAACTCAAGCAAATCAGCAGGAAAAAAATCAAACCACCCCATTAAAAAGTGGGTGAAAGACATGAACAGAAGCTTTTCAAAGGAAGTTTGACTAATGGCCAATAAACATATGAAAAAAGTGGTCAACCTCACTAATCATCAGAGAAATGAAAATCAAAACCACAGTGAGATATCACCTAACCCCAGTGAGAATGGCCTTTATCAAAAAGTTCCAAAACAAAAGATGCTGGCATGGATGCAGAGAGATAGGAACACTTAAACCCTGTTGGTGGGACTGCAAACTAGTGCAACTTTTATGGAAAACAGTATGGAGATTTCTCTAAGAACTAAAAGTAGACCTACAATTCGATCCAGCAATCCCATTACTGGGTATTTACCCAAAGGACAAAAAGTCATTTTATCAAAAAGACACCTGCACTGGAATGTTCACTGCAGCACAAATCACAATTGCAAAGATGTGGAATCAACCCAAGCTGATCCAAGAGATCACGGATGGATTAATAAAATGTGGTATATATATACCATGGAGTACTACTCAGCCATAAAAAAATGAATTAATACCTTTTGCAACAATCTGGATGGAAATAGAGACCATTCTCCTAAGTGAAATATCCAAAGAATGGAAAAACAAACACATGTACTTACTATTAAATTGGAACTCACCGATCAGTACTCATGTGCACAGATGGAAGGCAAACTCAACAGAAATTGTGCAAGTGGGAGGGAGAAGGACGGAATGGGTAAAATCATACCTAATGGGTATGATGTACTCTAACTGGATGATGGGCACACTTATAACTTTGAATCTAGCAGTACAAAAGCAATCCATGTAACCCAAACATTTGTATGCCCATAATATTCTGAAATTTAAAAATAAAAGTAAAAACTATGGTCACCATGCTGTACAATAGATTTCAAAAACTTATTCCTCCTGTCTAACTGAAACTTTGTATCCTTTGGTCAACATCTTCCCATTCTCTACCCAACCCCCACCCTACAGCCTCTGGTAACCACTATTGTATTCTTTACTTCTGTAAATTTGACATTTTTAGATTCCACATATAAGAGAGATCACGCTATATTTGTCTCTCTGTGCCTGACTTATTTCACTTAGCATAATGTCCTCCAGGTTCACCCATGTTGGTGCAAACTGCAGAATTTCCTTCTTTTTGAAGGCTGAATACTATTCCATTGTGTATATATACCACATTTTCATTCATCCATTCATCCATCGATGGCCACTTAGGTCAATTCCATACCTTGGCTATTGTGAAAAATGCTGCAACAAACATGAGAGTGCAGATATCTCTTTGACATGCTGAATTCTTTGGGCTTTATACCCAGAAGTGGGATTACTGGATAATATGGTAGTGCTATTTTTAGTATCTGAGGAACCTCCATATTATTCTCCATAATGGCTGTCCTAATTTATATTCCCACCAACAGTGTACAAGTTTTCCCTTTTTACTATATCATTGCCAATACTTGTTGTCTTTTGTCATTTTTATAATAGCCATTCTAACAGGTATGAGGCGATATATCCTTGTGATTTTAATATGCATTTCTCTGACGATTAGCAATGTCGAACACTTTTTCACATATCTGTTGGCCATTCATATGTCTTCTTTTGAGAAATGTCTATTCAGGTTCTTTGCCTATTTTTTAATCAGATTATTTGTTTTCTTGGTATTGAACTGAGCTCCTTATATATTTTATAGATTAACTCCTTATCAGATGTATAGTTTGCAAATATTTTCTCCAACTCTGTGGGTTGTCTACTCTCTTAATTGTTTCCTTTGCTATACAGTGGGTTTTTAGTTTCATACAATCCCATTTGTCTATTTTTGCTATCGTTATCAGTGGTACTAAGCCCTTCTTAAGTCAGGTCCAGCTTGTTTTTCAAACCTCCCTATTTTCAAGTCATTCCCCATGTTTTATCTACCTAATAACAGACTACTTGCTCATTCTCCAACATGCTCAACATCTTTGCACCTCTGTGCCTTTTTCTTTTGCTATAAATGTTCTTCCACTCCCTCTCTACCTGCTAAATTCCTAGTCATCTTTTAAGATCAAATTCACATGTCATCTCTTCTCTGAACTTCACCAAACTATATCTCCATTCCCCAATGCTGAATTAACTGTTTTCTTACCGAAATTCCCAGAGCATTTTATAAATGCCTGTAAGATTTACTACATTAAATTATAGTTATCAAGTGACATAATTATCTCCCCCTTATAGTCCAAGATTATTGAGAGCAAATATCATATACCCTAGCAGTAAAGCAGTCACATACAACAATTAATAAGTATTTGCTGAATTGAACTTAAGTTCAAAAAATAAACTATAAAATCCATGAGGCTAGTTCCCCAAAATCAATATCTTCAAATACAGTAAAACAACTCTTTAATCAACATGATTTGGATTTGTAGAAGTCTGTTAAAGGAAGGAATCAATCTCTCTCTCTCTCCTTAAATACTTTAATTAAAACATATAAAGTATACATTCTCTAACTTAACGACATACAGCCAAATTCTAGTCTTTAATTGGAGTTCTGCTTCTATAGATCATAAATGCCATCTATACTGTTCAGTTTCCATTTTTTATTAAAAAGTGAGTCAAGAACTTGAGAAACAGAATTCTAGAGTTTTGCAATTTTCCCCACCATTATATACTATTTAATTAAATTACATAACTATAAAAACAAGCAGGACTGGCCTAAGAAGGTTTGGTTACCAATGCTTATAATTCTTGCTGTATAACTAAACTGGTGAGAGAAGTACAGACGTGCACTTGAGGGCAGCTTCTAATGGACAGCATTCACCATGTCTTAGGCATCAGTTGATACATTTTACAGAATGGGTGTCAGTTACTCCAATGAGACAATTAAATGGAGGCTTGTTAAGAGTTTCCACATACTGCAACTGAAGACAGTCCTTCATGAGTATACTTAATAGCAGAATCAGTTTCAAATTAAATGCTCTGAGCCATGGTTTCTTTACTTGGTTAAAAAGAAAAAAAGTATTACATATTGTATAGCTCTAATATCCAGACTCAGTCTTGTTTGTTGATACTAGTTCCCACTTCTGGACATGAAACTGGTTTTACCTATGGGCCCCAGGTTGTCCATACCTTCAAACTAACTTGTTCTGCAACATCTATAATCTCCTTTCCATTGATTGCCTGATCAGACTTTTGACTAATCACATTGCCTTGAGAATATATACATAAGCTTGTTTTCTTCCTGATTGTTATCCAACTGTAACTATGTATAGCCAGATTTTGACATATCTGCATATTTGCCCAGTTCTTGTAGATTTCTTTCTGGTTTATCTTCTCAGTCTATATCCTAATTTTTCCACTTTGCCTTGGCACTCCCAATTCTGCCATCTTTTCAGCTAAAATCCATAGCTACTCACGGTTACTAAGATTACATACAAAGTGCAATAAGTGCAATTAGAATGAAAAAGCAGTGACTCTAAGGCACTAAACAATCCCAGAAAAGCCCTATGATATGTTCTATACATACTTTTGCTATGATATAACAAATGAACTTAGACATTTTAGAAAAGTTTCAATAACAGTTGAAACAAAGATTTTCTGAATTTTCTCAGTAAAGAAATATTTTAAATTAGAATATTCATTCTTCGGGAATTTGAATTTTCTAAAAATTTATCATATATAAACCTTCTAAAGAATAATTTTTAATAATATTGAGTATAGTTGGCTATGAAGTTTGAGAGAATAAAAAAGATGACTCATGGATGTCAGGCAGGGGTGGGGGGGGAAGGAGGGGACAGGTATATGCATACACAAAGAGTGTAATGTGCACCATTCGAGGGATGGACACACTTGAAACTCAGACTTGGAGGCGGGGGGCAAGAGCAACATACGTAACCTAAACATCTGTACCCCCATAATATGCTGAAATAAAAAAAACAAAACATCTGGGAGGCCGAGGTGAGCGGACTGTTTGAGCTCAGGAGTTCGAAACCAGCCTGAGCAAGAACGAGATCCCGTCTCTACTAAAAATAGAAAGAAATTAATTGGACAACTAAAAATATATAGAAAAAACTAGCCGGGCATGGTAGCACATGCCCGTAGTCCCAGCTACTCGGGAGGCTGAGGCAGAAGGATTGCTTGAGCCCAGGAGTTTGAGGTTGCTGTGAGCTAGGGTGACCCCACGGCACTCACTCTAGCCCGGGCAAAAGAGTGAGACTCTGTCTCAAAAAACAAACAAACAAACAAAAAAAAGGTGACTCAATGTCTCATTCTAATTTCACAGCCTATGACCTTTGTGTCATTTCCAAACCTGCACTTAGTAATAATTATGGCTACTTTAAAAAATAGCATTAATAACACTTCCAGACTTTTTTCTTTTTTAAATTTTAATTGATTTATAATTGTTTAAGATTATTATGGGTACATAATAGTTGTATATCTTTATAGGGTACATGTGATGCTTTGATACAGGCATACGATGTGAATTAATGAAATCAGAGTAATTAGAATATCTGTCACCTTAGACATTTATCATTTCTTTGCATTAGGAACATTCCAATTCCACTTTTATAGACTTTTTAACATCTCTGAAATTTTATTTAAGAAAACAGAAATAATATTTTTACTTTGACTAAAGCATCCTTTTGACTAATCACATCAGAAGGAAAAGGCAATAAGTTTACTCTAACTTCCTTTTCTAGAATAACACTGAACAAATAGAATGCTACTTCAACATTCAACTGCTTCAAAATATTTTCAAACTGTTGTATCCACAGAAGCATAAATGATGATAAGCAACATATGACTTTAATTACCATGAATAAAGTTAACAAAAATCCTACCTTTAAAAAATCAAGACATACTTTCCTTTAGTTTAAACTACCTTAACACATTATCAACACAGACCTTCCTTCCCAGCTATAAAGTGTTACTACCTCCATTAATCATATTTTTCCTAAGATAAAATATCACTTAAGTATGTCCTTAAGTATGTCTTCAAATTGACAAACATGATCCAAGTGCAAAAGAAATTATTTAGGTAAACATCAGCTATCACAACAAAGCTTGTTAAAGATTTTTATGTAAGATGTTTCCCTAGTCATCTAAAAGATAAAAGCACAAATTCTTTTAGGCTAGCACATCAAATTAAAAACATACCAATTTCTTCCACTTCTTCTAGGAAATCATTATATTCCCTTAGACTAGGGAAGTCTTCTTCCCTTTTATTGTATCTTCAAGAGAAGAAAAAAAATCAACATATTACATATCATTCCTTTCAATATTATCTAACCGGTTTGTTTGTTTTTACCTAATTTATACATGATATATAGAAAGG
Source organism: Avahi laniger (assembly GCA_963575035.1). NCBI lineage: Eukaryota > Metazoa > Chordata > Mammalia > Primates > Indriidae > Avahi > Avahi laniger. Next base: position 9,818 of record CAUYSK010078715.1, on the reverse strand, counting down.
ATTTGCTTACAGTGTAAAACACTGTTTTCTTGACACCAGGTTTGTAATGAGACCAAAAATGCTATTCTTAAATTCTTACAACTACAGAGAACGAGTAGAATCAGGAGAGAATGATATAATATGCAAAATCCGTGTAAGACTGAAAGGAAAGATTGGGAAATGAGCTTAAACAAGGTATATCATTGGAAATTATGATATCGTTTACTTCTGATAAATATATTCATTAATTTCCAGAAAAAAATTAACTTAAAAGAGACTCCTCCATTTTTCATGACAATTATAGTCTAAGGAATGTTAGATCAGGAAAATTGGTAAATATTGTAATGTACCTGTGAAGAATTGGAAAACTGTAAGGAATTAACAACAAAAGATCAGGATCTAAGAGACTATACCCCAGAAGTAATCCAAATAATGAGAGAGCAGCTAGAAGCACTGATAAAGTATCATTGGTTAGGTACCTAGAAACATTGGTGATCTGGGTGGAAATGAATATCACCAAAAATAAGAAGAAATTAAATAAATATATTATTTTAATTTCAAATGTAATAGGATGCTTTATAACAAAACAACAGATAAAATGAAACCCAAAACTACTAACAAAGAGTAAAAAGTAAAACCTAAATTATAAATGAAGACAGATTAAAATATATTTATAGGTCTATATACATAAAACTATACACACACACACACACAGAATATACCCACATATGTATGTGTGGGTATATACATATGCATATATATGTATAACAAAATAAATTATAGCTAACACATGATTTTCTCTAAATAGGCTTCAAATCTCAACTTAATATTACCTCCTTAGCCCTTACCTGACATCAATGACCCTATAAACATTCAGCCGCTGACTTCATAACACTTTTCTCAATTTTTAAAAACATATTTGTTTTATTTGCCTGTTTGGCTGTCTATCTTTTTGCTATCCTATGCCACTATACTGTAAATCTCATGAGGACAGGGTTCATAGCTGTTTTATTCATCATTTCACACCTACTGCTTAACATATATAACACAGTGTTTACACACAGTAGGTACTCAATTCATGTTTATTAAATAAATTAAAGAATAGGAAATGAATAAATTGTAAAGTCATCAATTAGGAGACTCTTCTTTAACAAAGGTCAGATTAATAATATTACTTGGTTCTCTAAGAACTTAAATTTTTGTTAAACAAATACTTAGATGAATTATAGTTATTTAGTTGCCACTCTGTCCATATTTATATCAGAAAATAATGATATCAATTATTGAAATAATTGCTAAAGTACTCTTTGTTGACTGAATCATTCAAGCAATAATACTTACATCTTTAGCACTTTTTTCCGAATCTCAACCTCCTTGTCAACAGTGGGATCTTCAAAGAGTTGTACCCTGAAGTTGCTCTTTCTAAGTGGAGTGCCACACTCAGGACAGTTTCCAGCTCCTCTCACAAACAGTAAATCCACACAACTTTCACACCTGTAAGGAGAGAAACAAAACATAACATTTAAGCTAGAGTTCAAATCTGCAACAAGTCTGAACAGTTTGCCCCTTTGGGAGAGGGGAAATGAGACATGAAAACTAGTCATTGCTACTTAAAATCTTACCAAAAACTCTTTTGGAAAATGTTCATTTCATTTGACCTTACTTTTCAGACATGGATATCCTAAGGGATACCAGTTTAGTTTTATAAATTAAACAAATTTATAAATTAAAATAAATTGAGTAGGGGACTAGGAAGATTCAGAATAGCAAGATAGGGAGAAATCAAACAGCATGTAAAAGACTACGGTTACCTTCATTCCTAGTCCAATATTATCCTTAGACCTAGGCAAGAGAAGCCTCTACCAAGGGCCTGTACTTTAGAGAGCCCTGCACCCCAAGCAATAAAACAGACTCTTTTTGTTCCTTTCAGCCTTGTAAGGAAGTTTTTTGAAGGTTCATTAACCATGTGAGCAAATGAGAATTATAAGAGAGAGGTACTAGCTAAACAAGGCCCCATAGGCCAGAGGATAAAGAACTTAAGAGTGCCCAGTATGTGCAGAGAAGGAAAAATCAACACAGCTTCTACCATGAGAAATCTTAGAAAGAGTGGCAGCTTATAAAAGCTTTATTCAGTTAAAGTTGGCTACCCCAAATCAACCAAAGTGACTGCCCAGGCAAGCCAAGTTTCCCAGACACCTACATCCCCTCTCCTCTCTTCTGGGTAGTACAAGTTTGAGAAGAGCATAGAACTTCTTAGAAGTCTTGAGTTGAAAAGACAAGGAACTGGAGAGGTGGACCTCTCTGTAACCAAATTTCTGGGGACTTGGCAGGATCTGTTTATGTATTGTTTTAGATGGAACCAGGCACCATCCATCATCCCTGCCCTGCCCCAACAGATTCAGGCCACCTCTCAGACTGTTAGGTGAAAAGGCTGGACAGGACAAGAGAGCAGTTCCTTTATCCTCTGGGTCTTAAGGGTGTAGGCTGTTGGGAGCTCAAGATGCAGGATGGGAAGTCAGGCTGGGCTAGGATGTAGCTTGATTTATAACTTTTAAATATTCAAATATTTTGATAAATATTCAAACATTTGTAGTCCTCCAGTTGCAATTTTGCCCAAGTCTATATGTATCAGTGACACACAGTCCTAGTCACTCCTTTTTTTAGTAATATCTGAACTTACTTATTCTTTGTATTGAGTTTCTGTCCCCTCCCCCACTAGGATGTACAACGTATTTCGTGTGGGCAGAATTTGACCTACCGTGTTCTCTATCCCTAGTGCCCGAAAATAAGTACTCGATAAATAAACTTTACAGAATTAAATAATAATAATAATATATGACAAAGGGAAAAAGAAAATTCTAATGAATAGGGAAAAGCTGATTTCTTCCAAGTGTGTGTTTGACTTCTGAAATAACCTAAATGAAAAGAGTGATGAAGGGAAATAAGAATTTTTAGGGTTGCTAATAAAATATTAATATTGGCCTTTGCATATTTCTATCGTAATAGTCTTTAAAAAAATAGTAGAGAAAAAATTCTAAAAATTACAGTGTTATTACCAAGATCATCAAAACCCCAGAAAAATCACTTTGGGTTTAAGAAGTTTGGCAGTGGTGCATTCCCACTATTTTTTGTGGTTTGGAGAAAATTAAATCCAACTACAGAAATTGAAACAGACACACTTTATAACCATACTGACTAAAGACATTTATAAGCAAGGAGGTTTCCAAAATATTCAAAATTATAGAGCCATACATAATATTCTATATCTCAAAGTCTTGGATACTAGACTCAGTCAATAATTCAGTTAACAAGGTAATTAAGAACACCAAGATTTCTAAAAGTCATACTGTATATTTGACATATTATTTGTTTCCAAAATTAGCTGAATGCCTCCACTTCTTTAAAATCTGCCTTAAATCATAAGAATTTAAACAGTATTAAAGAATTTTTACTTTATTTTACAGTTTTTACTTTTTACAGTTTATTTTCCTATATAACATTTTCCCTTTCTGATTTTAACTGCTAAAAGAATACTTTTTTAAAAGTTCAAACAACATAGAAGTATATAGAGAAAAAACTGAAAGTTTTACTTCACTTTGTTCTGTATCTCACTTCCCACAGGTAACACACTACTGTTGAGTCTAGTGTTTATGTGGGCACATCTTTTTCTACATATTTACAAAATACATACAAGCAAACTAGTCATGTAAAAAAAGAACAGAGCAACTTGATAATTAGTAGTTCATTTTATCTGGCAACAGAGCAACCAAAATAGCAGTATGTGGGCAATCTTTTACCTCCAAGAGTGCTTTTTTCAAACAAAATCTTACAGTCTATAGAACACAGAAAAATTTGCTGAAAAAGCTCAAATCTTCAGTCATTACCCATTCCCCAAAACATTTTTATGGTTTTTCTTTTGTTTTTAAAAACCAGAATGGTATCCCCATTCTCTTTTCTCTCTGAATTACTTATTTTTAGCAGATTTTTTCTTTTGTCAAGAATGTTTAGCTACTTAAATTTCCTTGTCAAGATTTTTAATTGACTTGTTTGCTTTACTTTTTAAAGAGAAGCCATATTTCCATGCAGAATTGCAACAATTATTAAAATATACCGACTTAGAAAAAGACAATTCGTCACAAACTCTGTATTTAAGACTTTCTGTGAAGTAAACTAGTTTTATCATTACTTTCGATTCTTTTTGAGCTCCTTGGCTTCTGAAACAATTCAAAACAAAAGCCTATGGTCTTGAAAAAAAAAGTGATAATGTCTGTTTAAGAAAAATTTTATTCCAAAAATAAATTATTTCTTAAACCAGATATACTAAATTCTATAGGGTAGAAATTGAATATTATTAAAAAAAAATTTTTCTCCAAAAATTTGCTGCCTAACTTTTCTATACAAATGAATACTGATTGAAAAGCCTTATCTTTGAACATCAAAACTTTAGGAATCTAATTCAACTAAACCATTTGATAAAATCTTTACCCTAACTGAATCAGAAATTTTAGAGGTAGAAATGACCTAAATGATGACTAGTTAATTAATAAAATATTATCAGTGCTCAATAATGAAATGTGTTTAAGGACTCATGGAAAACACATGAAAAAATAACACCTGTTTCATTTTAGAAAAGGGAGCCAATTTACAAACAGACTTTGTTTCAAAAGATTGCTTATAAATTGGCTACTTGGAAGTCAGAATACACTTTCCCAACCGATGAAGTATATTATATGTGATGGTTACGTTTTCAACTAGATTAAACTTACGCATAGAAGGTGAACAATGTGTTAGATATTTTCTTATTTGTCTCTCCTCCCCAACTTCCAGCATAAGTCAGTGATATCAGATTTCAAGTGGGAATTAAGATGGGGTAAAAGAAAAGTATTCTTTTAGTCCCCAGAAGGTAACCAACCTTCATCTTAAAAAGGATTGATATTTTCTTAAACTGCAGCTATTTGTAATAAAAAATAACTTATGACTTCAAAATTCTAAATTAAATAACTTGATACAAGCGATATGCAATCTTAATAAAAGTACAGAATTATCTATTTGCATTTATGAATTTCAAGCCAATTAGGCATGGAATCCAGTTAACTTTTTCAACCATAATCACTCCTCATTTATCCCAGCAGCTAAAATAAGAATGCAATATACTTACCTACCTGAAGTTCTCAACTTAAACCCTAAAACATTTACTGTTAAATTTCCCAATCAGTCCTTTCATATCTTTAGTTAAGCTGGTCTGAGTCACTTTGTACCTAAAAGGGAATTAGGAATCTATGTACTCCAAATCCTGAGGAAAAATATTTATAAACTACTGCAACAAAATGCTTTGGAATATGAAGCAAAGAATTCATCCATAAAAAGAGAAGTAATGGAATGGGTGCAGCTGTTAAAACATTATAAAGAGACAGTACACTTTAGTGAGAAAAAACTTCCTGAAAATTTAAAACAGCACGTTTACCCATTTTAACTCAAAATTAATGTCTAATCAAACTTCTGTTGGCTATTACCACTTAGCAAAGCAATTTTCAACTAACAAGCAAATAATACAGGGTATGAAGTCAAATAGTACATTTAAGTCCATTTTGACCCAGAAAAATTGAGCTATATAAAAATAAATATTTATATGCAGGAGAAAAGGAAAGAGCTAATAATTTAGTAGAGCTGTGACAGGAAAACATACACTCTAAAAAAAAAAAACATGGCTTTGTATCTTTCTCACAGATAGCAAGGACCATAAAATCTATTGTCTATCCTCTTGCCAGGAAACTCCTAAGCCAAATCTAAATCCTTTATGAAACAACATTGTATATATTTTCTAGAAAGAGGTTGGAAATGTATAAAGGAAGGTAGAAAGGAAATAACATTTATTAGGGCTCTTATGATGTAGATATTATTTTTCTTACTACATAAATGAGGGCACTAAGCATGGGGGAGTCAAATAATTGGCTTAAAATCATATAACTAGTAAGAATTGACCATGGTCCTCTTCATATTCCACATTTTCTCCTTCAATCTTATTATTACAATTTTTACAACGACCTATAATGATCATCCCAGGTGTCTACCTCTAGCCCAAAAATCTCTCCTAAATTCCTATTAGACACTGTCTATTGCACAATTACTCTTTGATATCTCACAAATTACCTCAAGCTCAACTCATCTAAAACCAATATCCTTCCCTCCATGGTGGATACAAAGTGAATAACATCAACTTTGTGTATGAGGGTTTATATACTGTTGTGGAAACAGAAAAGGAAACAAACAACTCTCTTACAAAGGCAAACTCAGAAGAATATCATAAGCTCTCAGACAATGAGCAACAGCTTAACAAATTATGCTGCATACTCCTAGCCAGTGAGTTACACACATTATACTCCAAATGAGCTCAGGACTATTTCTGAAAAATGTGGATTCAACTCTTTTATAGCTATTCTTTCTGCCACTGCTGAATAGTTTTGACCCAGAATAGCTATAAGGGATGTGTATGTGATAGTGCTGGATGTTAGGATATCAAAGAGGCTCAAAGCCCCTTAAAGGATCTGGTTAACAAGGTAAAAGCACACTTAGAAATTGGAAGAAAAGTCCACTATCTAACTTCAGACAGCAGCTTCAAAAATATTGATAATACTGTAGTCTGGGAGAACTGACGATTACAGGCATATGTGTTTTACTGCAATTCCCTATATTGGGCTTCATAGATATTTCATTTTTTCAAGTTGAAGGTTTGTGGCAATCTTGCATCAAGCAAGTCTGTTGGTGATATTTTTCCAACAGCACATGCTCACTTCATTTCTCTTTGTCACATTCTGGTAATCTCACAGTATTTTCATTATTATTATATCTGTTATGATGATCTGTGATCAGTGATCTTTGATGTTAATATTATAATTGCTTTGGGGCATCACTAACTGCACCCATATACGAAAGTGAACTTGATCCATAAATGTTGCAAGGGTTCTGACTGCTCCACCAACTGGCTGTTCACCAGACCTCCCTATTCCCTGAGACACAATATTGAATGCAGGCCAATTAAAAACTCTACAATGAGAGATTACAGTTCTGCAGCCACAGGCCAAGGAATGCCTGGGGCCAACAAAAGCAGAAGAGGAAAAGAAGGATCCTACCTGGAGCCTGCAGAGGGAGGGAGCATAGCCCTGGTGACACCGGGATTTTGGACTTCTAGCTTTCAGAACTGTAAGACAATAAATGTCTGTTGTCTAAGCCAAAAAAAAAAAACCAAACTCTACAATGACCTCTAAGTGTTGAAGTGAAAGGAAGAGTCACACATCTATCACTTTAAATCAAAAGCAAAAAATGATTAAGCTTCATAAGGAAGGTAAGTCAAAGCCAAGCTAGCCCAAAACTAGGCCAGATGCACCAAACAGTTAGCCAAGTGTGAATGTAAAGGAAAAGTTCTTGAAGGAAAGTAAAAGTGCTATTCCAGTGAACACCTGAATAAGAAAGCAAAATAGCCTTATTGCTGATGTGGAGAAAGTTTCAGTAGTCTGGATAGAAGATCAAATCAGCCACAACATTTCCTTAAACCAAAGCCTAATCCAGATCCTAATCCCTAACTCTCCTCAATTCTATGAAGGCAGAAAGAGATGAGGAGTTGCAGAAGAAAAATTTGAAGCTAGCAGAGGTTGGGTCATGAAATTTAAGGAAAGAAGTCATCTGCATAGCTTATAAGTGCAAGGTGAAACAGCAAGTGCAGATGGAGAAGGTGCAGCCAGGTATTCAAAAGATCTAAGATCACTGTTGAAGATGGCTACACTAAATAACAGATTTTCAACGTAGATGAAACAGTTTTCTATTGGAAGATGTCATCTAAAACTTTCATAGCTATAGAGGAGAAGTCAACGCCTAGCTTCAAAGGGCAAGCTTACTTTCTTATTAGGGGCTAGTGTAGCTGGTGACTTTAAGTTGAAACCAATGCTCATTGACCACTCCAAAAATTCTAGGGCCCTTAAGAATTATGCTAAATCTATTCTGTCTATGTACTATAATCAGAACAAAGTCTGCAGGACAGCACATTTGTTTACAGCATGTTTTACTAAATATTTTAAGCCCACTGTTGAGACTAACTGCTCAGAAGAAAAAACAGGTTCCTTTCAAAATGTTACTGCTCATTGATGGAGATGTACAAGGAGATGTTGTTTTCATGTCTGCTAACGCAACGTCCATCCTTTAGCCCATGAATCAAGGAGTAATTTCAACTTTTAAGTTTTATGATTTAAGAAATCATTTTGTAAGGCTATTGCTATCATAGATAATGATTCTTCTCATGGATTTAGGCAACATAAATTGAAAACCTCTGCAAAGGATTCACCATTCTAGACCCCATTAAGAACATTTGTTATTCATGGGAGGAGGTCAAAATGTCATTCTTAACAGGAGTTTGGAAAAAATTGATTCCAACCATCATGGATAACTGTGAGGTGTTCAACACTTCAGTGGAAGAAGTTAACTGCAGGTTTGATGGTAATAACAAGAGAACCAGAAGTGGAGCCTAAAGATGTGAATTGCTGCAATCTCATGATAAAACTTCAACAGATGAGGTGTTCCTTCTTAGAGGTGAGCAAAGAAAGTCATTTCTTGAAATGGAAGCTACTCCTGGTGAAGACGCTGTGAATACTGTTGATATGACAACAAAAGATTTAGAATAATACATAAACTTAGTTGATAAAGCTGCAGCAGGTTTTGAGAGAACTGACTCCAATTTTGAAAGAAGTTCTATTATGGGTAAAATGCTATCAAACAGCACTGCTTGCTACAGAGAAATCTTTCATGAAAGGAAAAGTCAATTGATGCAGTAAACTTCATTGTTGTCTCATTTTAAGAGATTGCCACAGCCACTCCAACCTTCACCAACCACCACCCTGATCAGTCAGCAGCCATGAACATCCAGATAAGACCTTCCACCAAGAAAAAGATTATGACTCATTGAAGGCTCAGATGATTGTTAGCAATTTTTAGCGGTATTTTTTAATTAAGGTATGTATACTTTTTTTAGATATAATGTTATTGAACACTTAACAAAGTACAGTATAGAGTAAACATAGCTTTTATATGCACTAGGAATTCAAAAAATTCATGTGACCTACTTTATGGTGACATTCAATTTATTATGACATTTGCTTTATTGAGATATTCACTTTATTGTGGTGGTCTGGAACCAAACCAGCAATATCTCCAAGGTAGGCCTGTATATGAATGGCAAAGGAACAAACCACGGCCACCGTGGGCATTCAGGCCTTTGGAGAATTGAAAGAACAAACTGCCACTAAACAAAGCCAGGAATGCATCTCCACAGGGACCTTTACTCTAATTCTACCTCATGAAAGGAAAGGGCAAATGCAATTAATACTGATTTCCAGAAATGCAGGTCCTGCACTAAATAAGGCATGTCTTTATTTCCACATGATTGGAAGGAGTGAAATATATATTTACATATGTAAGTCAAAGAAGAATGTCTATAATTACCTGAAAAGGCTATTAAAATGTTTCTTCTTTTTCCAACTACATATCTATAGATGTCAGATGATCTTCATATATTTCAGCCTAAACAACTTATAAGGACAGATTCACCCCAGAAAGGGATATGAAAACTCAGTTGTCTTCTCTTAAGCAAACATTAAAAAGATTGCAAAAATGTAAAATGATGCTACTCGTCTCAAAAAATTTTTTTGTTTTCGGAAATACAGTTATAGTTCATAAAAATATGTTATTTGTGTTAACATGTAGTAAACAAATATTTTCAAATTTTCACAATTTTAATTTTCAATATGATAAATATTAACAGATATAACATTCATAAATAAAAGCTCTTGGGG
>CAUYSK010078706.1:0-33017 GCA_963575035.1 Avahi laniger | reverse complement strand
GAAGAAAATCCCAGAGACTAGGTAAAATAACTATTAAAATTAATATGTGAATTTAGTACGGCCACAGCAAACAAAATCAGAATGACTTGGGAAATAGGGAAAAAGGAGAATTTTTGGTGTAATGAGATTGTTCTATGTCTTGATAATGTTAGTGGTTATATGAATATGCAAATTTCTCAAAAAAATTCCATATGACAAAAAGAATTAATTTAATTGTATATAAAATTAACTCACATTTAAAATAAATAAATAAAACAATACTGAAACAAACAAAAAAAAATTTGTGGGACTGGAATTTGAGGGAAGGATCATGATTTTCAAGAAAATGGAAAAGCTATATAAGGAAGAGTGAGACAGGAGAATAGCGTGGTTGAGATTTGGTTTTGCCCAGTCTCGGGCAACAGAAGGATGCATGAAATCTCAGAGAATTAGTGGCATGGTGTGGCTGAAAACATCCCAAACCATATCGGATCACTGAAGGAAGCTGAACAGCAATATTAATAGTGTGTGGGAGGGCAATTGGGCTTTGAAGTAGGGTTTCTAAATTTGGCAAACAAAGATACAGAATTAAACTTAAATTTCAGATACACAATGAATAATATTTTAGAATGAATATGTCCCATTCAATATTTGAAACGTATTAAAAATATTCACCATTTTGAATATACCTATCCTAAAAAATATTTGATATATTTAATATTTTATATATATTTGTTGTAAGAAATATTATTCATCTGAAATTTAAATTTTACTGGGCATCTGTATTTTATCTGACAACATTACTTTACAGCTTAACACATTAGGATCATATCTTTGCCCTGCCTTGCCTTAGCTGCGTGATGCCAAATAATCACTTCACTGTCTCTAAAGAAAAGATATTCTTTAGGATCAAAAAGATTTTCATGGTAATATTCTAGGCAGTGAAATATCTGACATGCTCTTTGCTAGCACTTTATCCATCTACAATAGCATAATGATTATTGATGTCCATTCATATTTATCCATTCTACCAACAAACTGTTATTGAGCATATGTCATGTTAAAAGAAGGGGCATAGTGAAAATGTTCATAATAATGGCCCCAAAGTAACATGGGCAACATATAGTGACTGCAGAGCTATCAAAGGTTTAAATCATGCTTAGGAGATTTTAATTGTTTAAGTTTATTTTATTATATTTCATTTTTAAAATTGCACATACAGACATTCTCTATTAAGCAGAATGTTAATTCCAATTTCAGTAAATAGTACTGAAAAGGTACATTGTGGGGGCCTGTCTCTCTAATAAATAACGCACCATTTATTATCCCTTAACCAGCTCATATTTCTCAAGGATCCTGCAAGTATCCTTTCTGCTGTTAGCATTGGGCAAAGTGGTTCTTTCTTCTTCTTGACATGGTTTATTACTAACTTTTATGGGCCACCTACATGTGTCAGGTATTTGTATTAAGCCCTTGCAACACACTCGAAAGGGCAGTACTATGAGCACAGCATTTTACAAATGAAGAAACTAAGGCACAGAGATTGAGTAACTCACCAGTAACTCTTTTCTCCAGGAGAAAAGAGCTAAGCAGGGTTCAATCCCTGTTGATGTTGCTCCAAGGCCCTTGCTTGTGCTCCAGCCCTTGACTTCATAACCTACTGGAAAGAAGTCATGCTCAATGGAACAGAGTGGCATTCTGAAGATTTCAGCCTTTCGCTGGAGTTCAGAGGAGGACTCTTATCTTAGAAGAAGCCTGGGACATTAGGTAGAGAAAAAAACAGAGCTGAGATTCCACTAAAATCCAGTCATGAAGAGCCATACTGCTTCTAAGAACCGCCAGCACATCTGTTGGGCAGCACAGGTGACTTGGGGTGGAGTCATGGGAGGTGCTGGACCTGGCTGCCTGGGAAGGGCTCACAGGGATAGAAATCATGTAGGAGCAGTGCCTACCAGGGTACAGCCCAAGCTGCTGAAGCTAGGGGGCTGCCTGATCTTCCCACCAAGGAAGGACCTGAGGCTGCTGCCCCCCTTCCTGCCCCGCCAAGATGGATATAGCCAATCAGTGATACCCAAGGAAACAAGACAGAGAGCAGCAAACATTGTAAGGGCTGGTACATGATCAGGCGCTGGAAAAAAAATACATGTAGTGTGGATGCAGGTTACTGTAAGCCATGTTCATAATTATGAGTTTGAATTTCAACTTAGGATAAAAATACATGGTTAAAGTATCTTTCAATATCTTTACTAGAATCCAGTAATGGTTCTGGAAAACAATACAAAAAATTAAAATACCAAACCAAAAACCTAGATTAATTTTGTAAAGAATGAAGAACTACCCCACTTTCTTCTCTCAACAGTGCCTGTGCAGTACAAAGAGGTTGTAGCTCTCCAATTTTGATCAACTGATTGAGTTCCCAATACTTTACTCAACGTTGCTGTTTGCTGAACAAAGTCACTATGTTTTCAGCTTGAGTTATCATAAAGTAATACAGAAGTAACCCTCATTTGCCCTAAGTTTCCCTTATGCCTTGCCAAAGTTAATTCCATTTCTTTCCTATTCCATGTCAGTTTGATGTTTTGCAGTAGTTAACTATTCATCAACCTAATGTCTCCACATGCTACTAATCCATAAAGGACACCTCAGCTAAGTAGACACCTGGTGACGGAGCAAATCTCTGCTAAATCGGCATTAAGAGACAGGACATCATTCCGGCAAGAGGGACACACGACAGCCTCTCAGGGAGGAAGTGGATGGTCAAGCGAAAACTGTCAGGGACTGGAGGGCAGAGTGTACCATGACTGAAGGTGGTAGGAAGGGGCATGTTAAGGAAGCTTCAGCAAGCTACTCTTCAGCTGAGCGGAGACTGTGGGGTGGTGGATGGCTGACCTGCCCACCACTTACGTCTCTCTTATTTCTCTTCTCTAAACTGAATTACAGTCTTCATTTAGCAATATTCATGGAACTTCTTCTAAGTGCCAGGCAATGTTCCAGGGGCTGAGGACACAACAGTCAACAGAACAGATAATGATTTCTGTTTTTATAGGGTATTCATTATAACGCATATAAAGATAAATTTGTAACACTGCACAATTTTCTGTAGAAACAACGGATGGTTTAAAAGTAATGTGTACATAAATGCCTTCCCTTAAAAACTGAGATTGCCAGGTAGCCATTGCTATCATATTAGTGTTGTCACACTAGAGACTGTGCCCAAAGTATTAGGTTCCTGCTGCCAAGGGACTTATTGCAGCTACAAGTATGGGAGTGCCTAGAATGGCTACTTGCCGAAGAGAAAGCCTTTTCTTAGGCTTATATCCACAAATAGAAACCACAAAGGAAAGACAACAATCAGCGAGTTTTATACATGAGCATAATATACACTATAACATATATAGTATACGATATATATGTATATACGCACACATGTACATGCACATACCACACACAAACACATTGTTTTGGCCCTTAGTATATCCACTTTTAAGAGTATGCCATTTGTTTTGACAAAGTATCTGGGAGTTAGGAAGTGAGAAGCATCATAATGTTTCCTCGTCTGTTTCTGGAACGGGTAAACAGCAGCCTTGGCTGAAGATGGGCTGTGCGGCGGACATGCAGATGAGGCACCAATGGGAAGATGCAGATTTAAGCTCATGGGTTACTGAAACCCTCATCCCACGCACTCACCTTACAGAGAAGGAAACTGAGGCTAACAGCAGTTGTCATAACTGATTTAACAGTCACAAAGTTAATTTGTAGCAGTTTTGGGAGCAAATCAACCTCCTCTGACCCTCAGTCCAGGGTCCTCTCAATTACACCACATTCTCCCTCCTATTAAAGAGAGATCACCTATAAATCATGCTCATGTTAGTAGGAATGTGTTTCAGAGCCAAGGCAGGAAGCCAAGGCAGGCACAGTGAAAACTGCTAACTGCAGATGATTAAGGAGTCAGCCATCGGGCCATTTGCCTCAGGTGCCTACCTATAAGGGCCCTAAATCACCACTATAAATGTAACCAACGGGAAAAATTATATTTACCAGGGAAGAGATGGAATGGAATTTCAAAAGATATTTTGATAAACAGCCTAAGAGTATATAGATGAAGGGAAGACCCTCGTGGAGTATGTACATGTGAGGTGGTGAAACTGCGTTTTTTAAAAGTGGGTGGCTTCAGTTAACTGCAAGAGCTTGTTCTGCTGGTGGGGTCCACAGTTTGAGCCTGCACAAGAAGTGCTACATTCTGCCTCCCTTCACACACCACTCAACTTCTGCTCCAAATAAAAGGAAAACAAATATGTAAAGGCTACCTCTTTAAAGAAGTCCAATTTATTGCCTTGCCTGGGTAACTTACATGGTAGGTGATGATCTTTTCTGAGAAGTGCTCCATCAGGGGTTACAAAGTGGAGATCTAGAAAATATTGTTTTTACTGAATGTCCTCACCCTGAGGCTGACCCAATAACCATCTCTTGTTATTCAAAACCCTCTGGCCCCCAACATATGTTTTCTGATTGTCAAATGCCTACGAGTAGGTTCCAGTTCCCAAAGCAGGATAACAAGACCTCTTCGGGTACACTTGAGACAAAAGCCATATAATCTCAACTGACAAGGGAGGAAGAGAGGATGATTATACTTTCATTAATTCATATTTTAAATAAACAGGTTAATTAAGGACTCGGGAAGGTTGTGTGTTTGGCTCAGATGTGCACAGGCTTGGAGTCTGAACATGCCTGCACAACCTCTGCATCCCCACTCTGAATCTGCTGTCCTTGTTTTTTATTATTATTAATGGTAAACATGCTATATACTCTTGGGATCATTTTCACATACACATACACTGTGATGTCTGCGTTTAAAAGGTACATCCTGAGAATTCACATTTTGATAAAGTGTAAAATGGCTTTCCTATTCTTTTCTTTTAACTATACACCTCCCTGTGTGTGTCACTTGAATTTTTATTTTGAAAGTAAAAATTAAAAATAGGATAATAAATATCAAAGCATTTTATAGGTAAAAGTTTCATATATAACTATGTGTTTTTTAAGAATTAAGCAACTATTTATGGAGAGTGTATCTCCAGGGAAATTTCCAGACATTTGTGAAGTTCTCGTTTGACCTCATTCCATAGCCCATCGCATCCCCATTATCCACACTTTCTCCTACCAAAGAGGCGTTTGACTACGATTTGAGTGGGATAGATCCTTTCCCCTACTCCAAGCATTGGCCCTAATTGATCCAAACCAATCGTATTCTTGCCATAACAAACAGTTCTGAGATGGACACTTACCTAAGATAATGCAATGGGAGAAAAGTCCAAAATGGGTAGAGAAAAAGAAGTCCTTCCTCCCCTGACATGAACAGGAAAGAACACGGCTTGGTTTGGTAAATGCAAGTCTAATGCAACCACAAGAAGAGCCATCCCAAAGCTAAAGAGCCATTACCTTGGATCTCTGAGTGGAGAGACAGAAAGAAAAATTGTTTCCTAGATACATCATCAGCTAGCTGCTAGATCAACCTTTTCTTGAAACCTTAAACACTCTTCACTGCTCAAGATGCCACTCAATAAATTGTGTTTTTCTTAAAAAATATTAGTTTGGGGTTTTAATGTTTTCATCGCTTGCAAGCAAAAAACTTTAAAGAATATATTGCCCAGCCAAATTCATTCAATAACTATGCACTAGTTTGCCAGTTGCAGTACTTCTTATACCCAAAGCACATATATTCTACATGTAGAATAATAGCAAATATATATTATTCTACATGATATACATGCTGCCTTTACAGCAGAATGTTTTCTTAAGGGAGGATAGTAAGTACACCTGTTATTCTTCTGGGACCTGAGTTCCTATCTCTGTGTTCTTCCTTTTCCCTTCTTTCTGTATTTACTTAAGTTAAATTTTCAAAGTTCATTTCTCAGATGATAATCACATACATTGGCCCATATCAAAATGTTCTTCTTTCCTCCAAACTGGGCAGTTAGCCCTGGCTTGAATAACTTCAATCTTATCTATACCAAATTGCCAAGCTTTTGCCTCATTTTGTTTTCCCTCTGTAGTTGTGTTCTTAGTGGCCCCTGTTCCCATGACATGATGATGAGTTTGGGATCATTCACGGTGTTTAAACCTTTCAGGAACATTTTCCACTTGAAGAATCCTCTTAAAGTGAATATACACCATTGAGCATGATTATCCAGGCTTAGAGGAACAATACACAGAACAATATGGCCTCTGCAGAATCTGCTGGCAATTCTACCATGACTCTCTGTTCACATTTTCAATTCAATTTTAGATTTGTTGTTGATTAAATGCTTTGTCCTTCTCCTCCATCTTTTGGAATCAAAATTGGAAAGGACTCAAAAGGTGTTCTAAATCAGTGATGCTCACAATTTAGCATACATGTCCAGCACCTGAGGGGTGATTGAAACAAAGCCTTAGTGGGCTTACACCCCCAGAGATTCTGATTTGATAGGTCTGAAGTGGGAATCAAGAGTGTATATTTATAGCAAGTTCCCAGGTAATGCTGATACTGCTCGTCTGTGATCGCATTTTACAATCCACCAACCTAAACCAATACATATTAAAAGATATCACCAGGGGAGCTTATTAACCACACATGCTCAGACCCCAACCTAGAGAACATGTGACACTTTAAAAAGATTTCCAACTGACTCCAAAGTGCATTCTGATTTTAAAATCCCTGATGAATCAGTTTAAAAACCATTTAGAGGGTTTAATTAGTTTTACAACTTCTATAACTATGTATGGATACCTTCAGTAATAGGCAATTTACTGCTTCTTAAGATAACCCATTCCAGTTGTAGACAGTTCTTTCAGGAAAATTTGTCCTGAATTGAGCCTATAATCTATCTTCTGCTAACTACTTGATCATCAATTTTAATTCTACACTTCAGGAATTACATAGATGTTAATTTCTTCTTCTACATGCCCCTTGAATTTTTTTTTTTCACCAGGAGAAACAGCACTATTTCCTTCACCATTGGCATCATAGTTTTAAATATTCCCCCCATCACTCTCCTCTTCATCATCTAAACTTTTGATATTGTTTTCAACATAAGCCACCCTTATTGGATGGTAGAGAAAAAAATAAAGGGATTAGCCATTTTATATAAATTTAAATCTTTCAACCTTGTCGTGGGTTGAACGATTCCCCCAGCAAGATATGTCCATTCCTTAGTCCTTAGAACCTGTGAATGTTACCTGACTTGGAAAACGGATCTTTGCAGTTATAATTCAGTTAGGGATCCTGAGATGAGAAGATTATACTGGATTATCTGGGAGGGCCCTAAACCCAATGGCAAGAGTCATTACAAAAGACACAGAGGAAGAGAGGGTCATCGAAGATGAGAGCTGAGATTGGAGTGAGGTAGCAACGAGCCAAGGATGACCTGAAGCCACCAGAAGCTGGAAAAGTCAAGGAACAGATTCTTCCCCAGAGGTTTAAGACTTCTGGCCTCCAGAACTGTGAGAGAATAAATATCTGTCATTTTAAATCACCAAAATTGTGACAGTTTGTTGGAGCAGCCATAAAAAAGTAATATAGGCTTTATCTAAAATTTTGAGGATAGAAATAACCACAAAACCTTGTTAAATAATCGCTTTTGATTTTCTCTAAAGAAGTTTTGATGATCAGACCATATATCATTGTAAACCAAGGGACAAAAAAAAAAGGGGTCCTGATATTTGAAATACAAAGCTGATTTTTTACCTCGTAATGATGTCAAATTTATTACTATTTATTTTCATTTGAACATAATCATTGATAAATTTTCTTAAAGGATGAAAGACTAGAAAAATTCTCAGCACAGTAAAAAGAAGAAATTTTTAGGAACCAGCATAAATTTAAACAACAAATTCATAAGTTTTCCTACTTTTCTTGAGAGTATTACTAGGCATTCAGGTCAGAGATGTGCTATTAATAATATAAAACTTGACCTTGGCATTCGGCAAAGTCACAATACTGTTTGTAGTAAAATGCAGGAACATGAGCTGGATAATAGTAGCATTATGTGATTCACAGAAAAATAAAAATATTAATTAATGAATCAATGACAAGCAAGAAAGGAAACTTTGGGATGGCACTGTCCTATACTTTAAACTTATCCTTTCCACCATGTTTTGGTGATTAAAGGTAGATATTTTCTGCTTATAAAGTTTATGAAGAATGGCAAAATTGCCACATATTCTGGAAAACATTTTAGGATCAAAACATATTAATAAGCTGGAAGAGCATATATCCATTATTTTTTCAGGACCCATCATCTCCAGGGATGTCTTGTGGGATGCCATGGTTTGCATGGGGTGAAGTTCAATCCAACTGCAGGTAGATCCTTCTTCCTGGCCAAACCCAGGGCAGCTCTTCTTCTAGTTCATTTATTGAGTCCTACACATTATTTCCTCTATCAAAAAGGCTCACTCTGCTAAACAAATATACAGAAAAAATAAAAGCATAGAAGAATTGGCCCAAAATAAGCATAACATTTAATATTAATATAAAGTTTTTGATTCTACCATTTATTTAATGAACATTTAGAAAACACTATGTGTCAGGCATTGTTCTAAGAACTTTTACAAATACTAACTTTTTTAATATGCCTGATAATTTTACAAGATAGGCACTATCATTATTCTCATTTTATTGATGAGGGAACTGACACAGAAAGGTTGTCTGTCTGTGATCACAACACTGTTACAGTGACTTGAGTAGTATGGCTGTGGCGGTTAATCAGTATTCTTTGCTGACTCTTCAATGTATTTTAGGAGTATAGGAAAGAGAAGAAAGAGAAGATTTGACTTTATAGCACCTGATGAACAGATCTGTGCTAATGATAATGCCACTTCCACTCTGGAACATATTGTCAAATTTGGGAAACTAAACGTTAAGGCAGATGTTTATAGACTGAAGATTTCTCAAATGAGAACATCCTGAATAGTGTCTGGGAGGTAAATTATGTTGCATCCAAGGTTTTTGAGAGTAACAGGAATGTTGAGTCTAAATCGGAGAAGATATGCGAGGATTAAAATAATCAACATGTGCAAATATCTGAGGCACTATGGATGGAAGAGTAATTAGGGCTGCCCTGTGTTTGGCTGGGAAGCAGGATATACCTGCAGTGGGAGTGAACTTTACCCCATGCAAACCATGGCATCCCACAAGGCATCCCTGGAGATGATGGGTCCTGAAAAAATAATGGAGACATGCTCTTATAGACTATTTATATATTTGGATCCTAAAATGTTTTCCAGAATAATTGACACGTGAAAATAATGGAGAGCCTAAGTGTGGATGAGTAGACATACCCTGAGCTGTGAGAAAGCAGGAATTAATCAGATGGTCAAATTTTAAGGAGACTATGACCAGTAATACTTTCCCACGGTTACCGCAAGCCAGTGAATTCTGAGCCACTCATTTTGTGTAAGTAAAAATTTGTGACCTTCTAATGGCATTGTCATGAGAAAACTTTCTGCATTGGGTAGGAAGCTGGATTAGATAATTTGTAGGTTTCCTTCCAAATATTAGATTCTATATTTCTATGTTTGTTTTTCTGTGGGCATGCTGAGAAATTGACATGGCAATCAATGAGAGTTTTTGCTTGAATAAATATTTCAAAGTCAAGCTTATGTTTCTCAAAAATTCTATTGTATGTCCTTTCTCCACCACTTTCCAAATGCCTGTTTCAAAACTGAAAGAAATCCACAAGAGCAATTTCTTTCTAATTGCATAATTGCTGCATTTTGGTGTAGCACTATTGGGGAAGAAAACATGGCTTGACATCTTGAGATTTCAGCAAAGAATTACTTAATAAAGAATCTAGACTCAAATAACTGTTTACTTAAAAGTGGAATTTACTGAAAAAGAAAAAAAAACCTCAAACACTGTTTCCCCCTTACTACTGCCACATAATTAAATAATTTCACAATTAATTACTTTCAGGAGAGATAATTTGTTTTCATTAAAATATGTAAATATGCATACATCCCTTGCTGTTTTTTTTTTCCTCAATGTTATTTTCTCACCTACTGTTGTGATGATGTTTCACGATAAAGGGTTCCACCATAGGCTTCAAATCTCAAGCTAAGTCCTCCTTTAACCCTCAGCCTGAGTGAGCACTTTTCTCTAATAGCATGACTTCCTCTGCCAAAGCCACCCACAGTCATATTTCAGAGCAACCTCAAAAGCTAATGATTTGCTGTCTGTTCATGCCTCTGTGTCCCGCAGCCTTCAGTTCTGAGGTCTCATTTTTTTCTTGTGACATCAATGATAATACATTGCATTCAAGGGAATCCAAAGAACCAACCCAGTGGGAAAAATCAAAACAAAAGTTGCATTTTAGATTACTCAGATAATATTGGGATAAAAGGAGCTAATGTAACCAAACTAATAGACATGGGGTGTCCTCCATATGCCAGGCACTGTGTTTGCAGTCCTGAGGCATGAAACATACAACTAGAAAAAGAATTTTTTCTTATCAGAATCAAACACAGAACCTGCTGGTTTTGCACCAGAGAGAATGTTCATGCAAGACAAAGCAACGGGATGAAATAATTTTCACTACGTGTCTGGGTATTATTCCAAATTTTCACTACAGTGATTAAACCAAATTATGGAAAGAAAAATAAAATAGTAAAATTTTGCCTAATGAGACATTATGATATTCAAAAAGACTACCCAACTACTAAAGAATTTCATAAGGGAAATAATCATGGGAAGTTCAAGGGCCTACACCCAGAGATTCAAGTTGAAAATTCAGAACTTGTCATAGAGGGATTACTCCCAAAGGTGGCAGATTACAGGTCCTGCCTTACACATACTGACCGAGAAATGTTCACACTACTATGAAGAGTCAAGACAACTTGCTAGGCAGTTTTTTTAGACTTGCTAGCTGGTCTAGATCTCAATTTATTAAAGAGGAGAGATTGTTCCAAGGCATTTGTTGTATGGTCACTAAGGACACATTCAGGTGTATGTAGTAGCTACAGGGTATCTCTTTTGCTAGCTAACTATTTAATAGGCAGAGATTTGTTTTTTTAAGAAACTACCCTCTCACCCCACTTGAAAGAAAGAATGGCTTATTGGCGAAGTTATTTACTTCCTCTTTAGACACATGCATACGTGTTCACTTTTGAGAGAACCGTTTCTCTAGAAAACAAAATAATCTTCATTTATGTGAGACTTTCTTCTTCCTAGATTGATTACACTCCATTGGAGAAAGTTGCCTGGCTGTTGGCTATTCCACACTGGAATCATGTACTTTTGGTCTTTAATTTTTTTGTTCCACTAAAATAATTCTCCAAAATTGCAAGGGAAGGGAAAACATTAATACAGATGTAATAAAATATTATTTAGTAAAAAAGATTATAATAATCTTTTTAAAAAATTAAATATCATTCATTGAAAGCAGTTTATTATTATCAGGTACTGAAATGGCTACGAGTTACCAAAACTGATTTGTTTTAAAGATTTTACTTTTAAGAGCTGACCATATTAGAGAGGGGGAAAACATAATGTTACAGAGAATGCTATACTTCTAAGTACAAACAAAGTAAAATTAAGACCTTTAGCTTTTTTTTTTTTTTTTTGCATTTTTTGCTTTACATAGAATTATTTTTAAGGAGCCTAATCATTCCAGGGTTTCTTATTTGTTTTCCAAGGCCCCTTTCGTGGGTTAAGCCCTGTATCCCCAGGCCTTTAAAGTGAAATGCTAACAGACCATTAACTGCTGTGGCACTCACAGGCCTCTCCGTTAGAGCCTCTGCTTTGTTAATTAAAGAGATGCCATCAAGGCAGCAAGAGTCTGAGTCATGACCTACCTTTTGAGATCAGTTTGCAAGTGTCTCTTGGCTGCTTTATGTGCAACTTAACTTTCAAATAAAACCCAATGAAAATTCTTCTATTTCCCCAACATCTACAAGAACATATAGTATTCCTGAAAACGGAACACTGAGGAAGCTCATTTATCTCATGTCATTAGGGAAGAAAATACGATAAGATATGTGGTTCTAGCAAAAGGAAGCAGTTTTTTTCACTTAATTATTTGAATGAGACTATCTCATACTACAACACACTATATGTTTCCTGTATCTTTTTTCATTTATTTTTATTGTGAAATAAAACACATATAGAATGCATAAAATATGAATGTACAATTCAATAAAATATTATAAACATGTTCTTCTCTAATGAGCTCCCTCTCCTTCCATGTCAGGACAAAGAACAAGGCCAGCAAAGCTCCTGAGAGTAATTACTATCCTGATTTTTATGATAATCACTTCTTTGGTTTTTATTTTGTGGGTTTTTCTTAAACCACTTAATTATACATTTCAAAAGGAAAAAGAAAAAAAAACATGGTAGAGATTATCAATTTCTTTGATGTTGTACTGAAGTATCAGAGATTTAGTATTTCTTTATGTCTAAATTCCTTCAATCAACATTATGATTTCAGAATTCATTCACATTGCTGTATATGACTATACTTTATTCATTTCATTTCATTGCTCCATTATTGGACTATATCACAATTTATTTGTCCTTAATGCTACTGATAAACATTTTGATTGTTTCTAAGTTCTGTCTATTACAAACACTATTCTTATGAATATTCTTGTGATCTTGGTGTGCATGCATACATGTGATTCTAGTATATATTCCTTTTGGTGAAATTGGCTTACAAGCTAGATACTGACAAATGGTTTTCCAAAGAAGTTATAGCAATTTTCAATCATATAAAGTATGAGTTCCCCATTTCAACATATCCAAATCAACATTAGGTATTTTCACATTTCTTCACTTTAGCTGACCTGGAGGGTGAATAGTAGTGTCTCATTGTGATTTAAATTGTACTGTTCTGATTATTATTAAATTGAAAAAGCTTTTAATATATTTATTGGTTATTTATGTCTTTTGTTGAGTGTTCACGTCTTTTGCCCATTTTTCTATTGGTTTGTATATCTCCTTTTTATCAATCTATGCCTATTCTTCTTATATTTTGGGCGAGCCCTTTGTAAGTTATATGTATTGCAAATATTCATTCATGTTATGTAGCTTGACATTTCCCTCTCTTAATGATGTCTTTTGGTAAGCTAAACTTTTTAACTTTATAGCAGTCAACTTTATTAGTAATTTTCTATATGTTTAATGCTTTTTGTGTCTTCTTTAAAAAATTTTTGCATCTTGAGGTCATGAAGGCCTTATGTTATTTTCTAAAAGATTTTTTATGTTATTTTCTTATGTTATTTCTTATGTTTCCCAAAATCTTCATTGTTTCACTTGACATGTTTAGACCTACAACTCAAAAGGAAGCGATTATTTTTAATGATATGATATAAAAATAGAATTCTGGGGGTTTTGTTATATATAAATATTTAATTTTCCTAGTGGCATTTATGGAAAATATCATTCTTACTCTTTGTCTACCATGTCACTTTGTCAAAAATCAAAAGTCCATATGCTCATAGTTCTTTTCTGGGCATATTGTATTTTCTGTTCCTACACCAGTACCACACTGTTTTAATTACTATAGACCAAGTCTTTTCACGTCTTTCTCCTAGCATGTCTTGGCCCTTTGCATTTTTCATATAAATTTTAAAATCAATCTTTCAAGTTCCAAAAATAAAAAGTCTTTTTGGAACTTTGGGGATTGCATTGAATTTGAGGAAAATTAGCATCTAGAGAGCATTAGTCTTCCAATCCATGATCATATCATATGTCTCCATTTACTTAGGTTGCTGTTAATGTCTCTTATTTTAGAATATTCTCCTAAGTGGTCTTGAGTATATTTTGATTTATTCCTAGGTTATTAAAATTTTTTGATCTATAAAATTATTTGTGTATATATATTAATTCATAGATAAATATATAATAGTTACTTAATTTTATTTTTAAAAATATTTTCATTGATATTTAGAGATAAAATTGATTTTTTTATTTTGAGTTTGCATCAGCAACCATACCATATTATCATATTAATTTCAATGGTTTATCTATAGAGTCTTTTGTATTTTCTACCTATGACATCATATCAGCCATGGTTATCTTTTGTGAATAATGACAATTTTTCCTTTTCACTAGATACAAATTTTATAGTATTTATCTATCTATTAATTTATTATCTACTACACTGGCTAGGAACTCCCTAGACTTGTGATGAATAAAAGTGGTAGAAATAGATATACCTTTCTTAACCTCAGTCTCAAGGCAAAAGCTTTCTGCATTTCACCAAGAACTACAGGGTTGACTTTTTAGTTACTCTTTGTCAGATTTAGGTAGTTATCATCTTTTTCATTTATGGTTTTCTAAGCATTTTAAGCATGACTAGATGTTGAATATTATTTAAAAACTTTTTCATCTTTAAAAGTAGTTGTTTACTTTTCTCCCATACCCTGTAGGTAATGTAGTGAATTACATTGATTGTTTATCTAATGTTAAACCACACACAGTAACCTTTCTGATTAAACCTATCTTTTTAATGACCTGTATCATTTTTGGTCTTGCCACACTTAGTTCACTAAGTACACCTAGCATTTTTACATCTATGTTCCCATAATTTTCCTCTTTTGTATTGTCTCTTTCCAATTTTGGTATCAAGATTATGCTAGACTCACCTTGATTTTGAAAGTGTCCTCTCTTTTTTCTATATTCCAAAGAATACGTATAGGATTGGAATTATTTCTTTCTTACATGTTTATTAGAAACCACTTGTGATGACATCTAGACACAGTTTTTTTTGGAAGAATGTTTTAAATTACTGTCAATTATTTTACTGATCATAGGACTATTCACACAACTATTTGTTGCTCAGATATTCTGCTTATTTTTCTGGGAGTTTGTCCATTTAGCAGGATTTCTAAAAAATCTGGCATAATTATTTTTTCACAATATCTCCTAATTATCTGTTTAAAAGTCAGCAAGATCTGTGGTGACTTTTCAGTTCTGGCATCTATTTTTATGTCTTCTTTCTTTTCCCTTGAGGTTTATCAATTATGTCTTTTCAAAGAAAAAACTTTTGTTAAGTCAGTCTTTTTATGATAGCTTTCTATTTCATAAATCTGCTATTAGTTTTGTTATTTACTTTGTTCAAATTTATATAGATTGTTTTGCTGTTCTCTTTTTAACTTCTTAAGAGGGATGCTTAGCTGACTAAGGTACAAACTTTTTTGTCTTTTGTATCCATGGATGTAAGGCTTTACTCATAGTAGCCAGAAACTGGAAACAATTCAAATGCCCATAAATAGGAGATTGAATAAGCATATCCTGGCATAGTAACACAAAGGACCATTGCTCACCAACAAATAGGATAAAATACTGATACTTGCAACAGTGTGGATGAATCTCAGATAAATTATGTTGATTGAAAGAAATTAGACAAAACAGAGCAGATGTGTGTGATTTCATTCATATGAGGTTCAAGAACAGGCTAACTAATCTGTGGTGATAGGAATGAAAATGATGGTTGCCCACGACAAATATGTTCTATTATTTTGATTGTGGTGGTGGTTGCATGGATTTATACATTTGTTAAGACTTACTGAATTGCACACTTAAAGTCAGTGCCTAATAGTATAGGTAAAATTTAAACTTAATAAAAAATACTGTTAAAGAAGAATATGAATTACATATTATGCTGTAGTAATGTGAAAATATAGAAGTTAGTCAGATGTATAATGCATTTTCTCTCACTTGTAACTTTTTGTTGATATTAATGAACTGTCCTATATTTTAATTTGTTATTTTTGATCTGTGATGGAGTGGGAAACAGGAAATCAAGCATGGGAATTTAGGTGAATGAGAGTTAATCACTGAATGGCTCTTGTATGAAAAATTAAAGCATGTTGATAAATGAATAATTTTTGGTGTGTACTTAGTGAATTATATTTCTTACCTGCTAATATGTAGACACTTCACTGTGTTCCAGAAAGTATGATAACCTAATACAGAAGATAAGTGAATCACTACACATATGACAATGTCCACATATGAAATATGTTTTAGCAAAAACAAAGAAAGCTTAACAGAAGCTATCTTGTGTCTAAAAGGTTTGAAAATGTTTGCTGGACTGAAAGATTTGGTTTTTGAATTTGTGTTATAATTTCAACACTTTTGCTAGTCTCTTTCAGGTCAAGAATGTTTGTGATTCAATTTCCAATTATCCTGAATTCAATAAGGGACATTTTATGTTTCATTCTGAAGTTCCCATCAGAGATGACTGGACATTTATTCTTTTCTTCATTAGGAAATTAAGCAGTTCTAGTTGTCACCTAAGAGGCCTCATCTCTTCAGATATTCGCATTGGGGGCCCTGAGGATACTGGAAAGACTAAAATAGATTCTTTGTTTTGTTTTGTATTTATTTCTCCGCTTTCTAGTGCCAAGGTGACATCATGTATTCTGGTTTCATGATATAGATTAGTATTATTTGGGTTTGGTGGCTTGCTGGGTTTTTTGTTTATTTGTTTGTTTTTCTTTTTATGTCAGGTTTATTTATGTAAATGGCTCTGGGTTTGAACTTGCCTTAAAAACTACTTTCTCCAAACCTGGAGTCCAATTCTCGTCCGCAGGAAAGAAAACCAAAAACTGCCCTACATAACAAGTCAGCAAATTCTTAGTTTATACCATGTCCCGAGTGCTGATGTGACCTTGCTATTTTACTTTGCTGAGACAAGATATCCAAGTGAGAAAACTGAGCAAGATGATTGGTATGGTAATTTCTTTCACAACCATGTGCTTTCTCCACCCCTCCAAAATTCTTAAAGGTAGATTGGGACCTTGGAAGCCACTCCTGTCTGGAACTGGCTCAATGTTAGACCTGGCTCGGAACACGAGAAATTAGATTCATTTGCTGTGAAGGGATTTCCACGTGTCAGCATTTTCTATTACTTTGTCATTGACTTCTAATGCGCTTCCAGAATGATTTGGGGGATTTTTTTTTTCTTGAGCAAAGAAGAAAAATGAAAATAGGAAAAAGAAAACCTTGATATTCATTATTATGCAGCTTTCACTTTGCAAAACACAATTTATAGCCAAAAGTCTCCTTTTCTGTATTACGTGCTACTTCAGATGTCCAATGCTAAACAGAAAGTGCTATAAAAATGTCTGTCCTCACTCAGAAAGATTCAAATGCTTGACAATAATGTGAGAAACTGTTACACATGTAACCTTGGTGCCACTTTCATGGAATATTTATTTATCAATGATTCTAGTCTTAGCCCAGTTTTGTTGTATTATTTTCAATTGTGAATTACTGGACTCTGGGATCCGCATCTTCTTAAAGGCACTTATATTTTATTAGCTCTTCTTTAGGATCTATCTCTCCTTTAGGATCTATCTCTCTTTCCATCTGTCCCCATCTTACTTTCTCATTGGCTCAAGTTATTTCAAGAAGTGGTCAGAGACAAAACCTCCATCACAGGAGGATATGCTGGAAATTCTACTGATTAGAAATAGAGCCCCACTAATGTGCACATATGGGAAATAACATTCATAGGGTGTAGGGTAGGTGGGCAGGAGGAGGAGGCCATGGGTAAATTCACACTTGAGGGATGCAGGTGTGTGCTGTCTGGGGGATGGGCATGCTTATAGCTCTGGCGGTGCAAAGGCAATTTATGCAACCAAAACGTTTGTACCCTTGTAATATTCTAAAATTAAAAAAAAAAATAGAGTTCCAAACTATAATCTGCAAGGCCCAGACTACAAACAACAAGCTCTGAGGCAAAAAATGCATAGTTCTTAGATAGAAGAAGAAGAAGAAGAAGAAGAAGAAGAAGAAGAAGAAGAAAAGGCAGAAGGGAAGGAAGCCAAAAATGTCACACAAGAGGCAGAAACCAATCGTCCTTTCCAAGGCCTATTGAGGTTCCATGCTGCCAACTTCTTTCCAAATTGCCCACAATGAAGTTTCCCCTTGAATGCACCTCTCTTTATTGTTGTCCATCTGCATACAGCAACCAGAGG
Source organism: Avahi laniger (assembly GCA_963575035.1). Taxonomy (NCBI): domain Eukaryota; kingdom Metazoa; phylum Chordata; class Mammalia; order Primates; family Indriidae; genus Avahi; species Avahi laniger. Next base: position 15,080 of record CAUYSK010078706.1, on the reverse strand, counting down.
GACTGACTAAAGGTTTAAAAATCTGCTCATAAACCTTTAGCTGCTAATCAGGACCCTTTGAATAAAGTCTAAATTCCTTATTTTATTTACTTTATTTTTTTATTATTTCAGGAAATTATGGGGGTACAGACATTTGGATTACATATTATGACTTTACCATATCCAAATTCCTTATTTTAATATTCTATTAAACTATTTAGTCCTTTTAAAAAATATGGTTGTTCAAGCTAGATATACTTTTCTAGCTTAAGATCACTGCTACACATGAATCCAAAACTATCTAAATTGATCAGCTTAGCAGTCCTCAATTGATATTTATACTTATTTTTTTTCTCCTTTATTCATACCATTTCTCTTCTGCCTAAAATGATTTCTCCTTCCAAGGCTTACCCTGGATCCTTCTCTACTAAAATTTTCCTTATTTTTCAAGGACCTACTTAAATACAATCTCCATTTACTCATTCGCTCTCTTATTTGTTCAGACATTTTCTTTTCTTTCTGGAGGGAAGAGATATCTATTTATTTATTGTCATATAAAATACATGTATATACACCTACACATGTACATATACTTTCTCTCTCCATATGTATATATGTACACACACACACACACACACACACATAGGAGAAAGAGAGAGAGAGAGAGAGAGAAAGAGAGAGAGAAAATATGTGGAGAACAGCTGGTCATAGCAATGAGACTTGTTATCTGAATGATTAAAATATGAGAAGGCCTAACCACATTACTTTCTCAGAGGAACACTGATGCTCAACTCCCATTGTTTATAGCATGGTTCTTATTTTTTGCCATAAAGTATCAGCTTTGGTGGATTCCTAACAACAGAAAGGGCTTAAGCCCAGAACTGTGCTTACGAAGAAGAAAAGGGGTAGGTCAGTAGGTGGGCTTCATTTTGGTTCCTGATGTCAATCTCAAAACTAGAATTGTCCCCTAACATTCTTGACTCTTTTATATTGTGATATACCATGTGTAATGGTTATATCAGAGGGTTTAAATGCATGTAAGCTGTGATCTGTTTTTAAAATATGGTGATCAAGTGATCCTTGATTGGTTCTGGTTTAAATAAAAGATTTGAAAAAAAGATTGAAGGAAAGACAGCTGTAAAAATATTTGAAAAAAAATATTGAAAAAAAACAACTGTAAAAAGACATTTTTGTGATAGTAGGGTAAATTGAATGTGAACTATCTGACTACATAAGGATATTATTTTGTTTGGTGATTGTGTCATTGTGATAATTTAGGAAATTCTCTTTAGTTTTTTGAAAGACATGCTGAGGCATTTATTGGCAGAGTATTAGGAAGATATGTATGTTGTTATACTATTACATATATATACACACATATTAAATTATACACACACACATATATACATATATATCAATTGAAAACATCCAACAAAATGGAAAAAAGTCACATACCTGAATCATTTATTGCTTTGTGACATCTTGAGAATTATGACTGGCACCACCTTAATGAGAATGATACTTCAGTTACTCCAAAAAGTCATATTTTTCCAAAAAAAAAAAAAACAATAGCTCTTCTGAGAGCTATAAAAGAAAGAGGCCTGTTACATCTATCTACATTGCCAAATATGTATTTCAAGTTAAAAAATATCCAGACAGTAAGATTCATAGGAACTCAGGGAGTGATGATCCTTTGGGTCTGCTTTAAGAGAAGGCTGAGAGAATGCTTAGACATTGCCTGAAATTTGAAGAGTGAGTAGGATTCAGATGAATAAAGTGAGAAGGGCCATTCAAAAACAGCAAAAGAGCCAAAACAGGGGTGTAAATAGTCAGTTGGAGGAATAACAATAACGCCAGTATAACCAGAACTTGGAAGCTGGTGGCCTGAATTGGACCCACAGGTATGTTTTCTTTGGTTCATGCTTAGCATCCATAATTCTTTTCATCCAAATATCTTCATTCCATTCTTCAGCATTCCATATTTGCCCTGCTAAAAAATCCACTTTACATACAATAAAATTCACACATTTTAGTGTACAGTTCAGTGAGGCTTGGCAAATGTATAAATCCATATGACCATCTCCCCAGTCAAGAGGGAAAACATTTTCATCATTCCAAAAGCTCTCCTGTTCCACTTTGCACTTAATTCTCATTCAATCCTATGACTCAAGCAGGCAAACTCTGATTTGGTTTCTAGATTATAAATTAGTTTTCAATAGTTTGGAAAATTCATGTAAATAAAATCATACACTATAAGGTCTTTTGTGTCTGGCTTATTTTTCGAATTTCCTTTGTGATTTTTAAAAATTTTTTATATTATTTGGAAGTGTTTTATGTGATTTCCAAATATTTGGGATTTTCTAAATATTTTATTGAATTATAATTTAATTCTTTTAAAGTCAGAGAATATACTCCACAAGATTTCAATTTTTTGAAATTATAGGCAAAGTTATGCTTTCTCTTGGGATACATTCTCTGTATGTTTGAAAAGAATGCATATGTTGCATTTGCTATGTATAATATTTTTTAATATATTATAATTGATAGCTTCATTTGTTTGATAGTGTTAAGATCTTCTATATCTTTCCGGATACTCTATTTTTTGTACCAATTTATTAAAAAAAGAGAATTAAAATGTTCAGTTATTTTGTCTCTTTCTTTTGTTAGTTCTCTTACTTTTTGTTTCCTGCATTTGGAAGCTGTGTTATTAGGTACTTATACTTTTGTGGTTGCTATCTTTTTCTGATGAGTCATCCTGTTATCATTATGAAATGCCCTCCTTATCTCTAGTAAGTATTCTATCCTGTAGTCTACTGTGTCTGATATTAATTTAGCCATGGCAACCTTATTGTGATCATTATTTGCATTGTATTTTTTTAAGCTTTCTTTTTTAATGTATGTGTGCCTTACTTTAAACCTCTTTGGATCTTTACAAATAGCACGTATTTGGGTCTTGCATTTTTATCTAATATTAACAATGTCTGTATTTTCATTGGAGTGTTTAATACATGTGTATTTCATATGCCTATTAATATGTTCGTTTTTTTTGCCAATTTGTCCCTTCTCATTTTTTCATTCATTTATCCGTTACTCATTTACTGACTTCTTTTTGGGTTAAACGACTTTTTTATCGATATTTATTGTTTTCTTTTATTGAATTTTTAGCTGGTTGCTCTAGATTAGAGGTTGATAAGCATAGTTACTTTACAAGTACAGTTAAATTTTGTTTAAGAATTTAATACTCATCTCTATGACTCACTTTTCTTCTTCCCTCTCATTTTGAGATGAACTTTCAGTTTTGAACTTTGTCCTCTGTCTCCTCAAGCATCCCCATACTACATGGATGGAAGAGTGCCCTCATATATAATAGACTTCAACTGATACAGTTTACATTTTTCAAGAATTAACTCTCTTATAGTTTCTGCTTAATTTGTTTTTTCTCTCCAGTGCCTTCAAATAGTTAAAGTTTTTAATCAAAAAGTTATAGTATTTGCTGGATTTCAAGCCCCATACAAACTACTCTGCTAATGTAACAGTTAGTTAAATTTGTTAAATTTTAAATTACCATCTTTCATTTATTTATTTTTCAGGCATCCCTCTTAGAGGTCTCTGCTTCAATACTGGCAGAAATCTATTACCAACTCTGTTCTCTACCTTCTAAGTTACCCTTTCCTTGGATCACACATCAGTCTCTTTCTTTCTTTATTCATTCATTATGACACAGGGTACCCTCCAGTAACCTCTTTCTAGAAGTTATTTTTTGAAAACTTGCAGGTTCCTCAAAATTTCTCTTCTCTTTTTTCATAGATGTTTGTTATTTACTTGGACATAGGAAGTATTCATTTATATTTTGAAGTTTTCTTTCACTTTGATTTTTCTTCACTGCTTTTTTATTATTATTTTGTTGTTTTTCCTTTCTTTTATGTTGGAGAGCTTTTTCAAATATCTGATGATCTTCAAATGGATATTCATATCTAAGATAACAAAAAACTTGTTTGGAAGCCCTGTTTGGAGGTTGATGGTTTAGGATTTCTTTACTGTGAGCCTTACTCTACGGTACTGGCAGAGGACTTGTCCATTTTATTGGAAAACCCCAAAAAGGCAATAGCTGTACTTATTTCTCCAAAGAAGAAATATTCAATAACCTGTGGTTGTGTTCGGAGTTAATAATGATTATTGCCAATGCTCTAAGACCCAAATAAATGAAAACAGCAAGGAGATTCTACCATTTAAGAAAGTCCATTATCCAAAGTGAGGTACCACAAGATGGGAAGAATGAGCTCCACTTGTACTCACCATCAAATTGGTACTCACTGATGAACACTAGGGCACTCACATGGCAGAAACACTTTCCAGGGATTAGGGGGATGGAGGGTAAACCCACAACTAAAGGACACAGGGAGCATTGCAGGGGGAAGAGCATGCCCCTAACCCTTGTTTGGGTGAGACAAACACATAAAGTGTAACCTTAATGTTTGTACTCTCATAATACCCTGAAATAAAAAAAAAAAAAAGAAGAAGTACATTTTCACTTAATGATCCTTGCTTGGTTAAAAACCCAACCTCCAAACTCCAGATTCTGATATGTATTGAGCTCCCTCATCTGTCATTATCTGTTCTTGTGTCATCTTTGCTTATATGGGTTTACATCATGTTTAATTCCTCTGACGTCATTTTTATTAATAACAAAAAACATGTTCGAGCTACCATTTTTAATTAGGAAAAAATTCATTTTAAATTTTATTTAATTTTAACATTCTGATTTGTATAACTTTGAATTTAAATGTTAGTATTAAATCATATTTAAACCAAATATTTAATTCAACTTAAACCTAATCTAATAAAAAATTTGAAGTAGAACAAGACTCAATTAAAACTTTTGTGGATTACTGACAGAATGTTAAAGATTCTTAACACTAGAAAAAATAATAAGTGCCACTCAAAAGCTTTGTTAAATATCATAAACATGAGTGTAATAGTTGTTAAAATCAATTTTTTCTTGTGGTATATTTGGAAAATTTATCTTTTGGTACGTTGGCTTTCAGGGGCGTGGCTTTTAGGAATGTGTGTGTGTGTGTGTGTGTGTGTGTGTGTGTGTGTGTGTGTGTTCGTGTGTCAATGGTTTTGCATCTACAGGAAAAGTAAAAGGAGAAGGGAGGGTTTGTTCCTTTTCCTCCCTTGGACTTCAGGATCTTTAAGGAGTCTTGCCAGCACAGGACTGCTCCAACAAATAAAAACTAGCAGAAGAACATGATTAGGCTAAAAAAGGAGTACCTAATGTCTTGAAAGTTTCTTGGCTTCTATGTGATGTAGAAGGGATCTATAATTTCCTGCATATCTTACGGAGAGCATGGAAGAAGGATGATGGAACAAGCATGGCAAGAAGTAAAATGGACTCACCATATGAATGGGAGGAAGGTAGCTAGGACTAGGATATGATGACAGTTATTCCCAGGAATTGGAGTGATATGCGACTAAAGATAAGAGCTGAGGTTACAACAAGGCAATGAGATATGACCAGTAGGCCCTGATGTCTCTGGAGAACAAACATCAGGTTCGGGCCACAGCTTTCATAGCTTGTGACACAAACTCAGGCCTATGTCTCATACACCTGGATGCCATCTGGGGGAAGATTGGGAGCAAAGGAAGAAAATATATAAAAACAGCACAGTTCCAAAAGAAGCTGAGTTCTATGTATTCTTTTATTGATTTATTGATTCATTCATTGGTGCATTTATTCATTCAAGAAACATGTTATGAAGTATCTGCAGCATACTAGAGATCATCCTAGGCACTAGGAAACAGACAAAAATCCACCGTCTCATGAACCTTATCTGAAAGAGCTGATTAGGCCAGAAATAACTGAGATAATTGGTACCTGCTAGTTGGTCCTTGGGCTATGTGGCAGGTAGAGTTTTGACAGGAAATTTAGATAGATTAGAAAAAATAAAGTACATCTTTTTACACCTTTGTTGCAGTGTTTTTATCCACTATAATTATACTGGATTCCACATATTATAGTTATTTAAAAGCAGGGATTGTTTTATTCATTTATTTATTATACTATTTATTACACATACTTATAAAGTATCTATAATGAGCCAAGCATTATTCTAATGTGAAAGATATAACAGTAAATAATTCCATATTTTTATGTCTTTTCCCTAGCATATGATACACACTCAATATTTGCAAAAAGAAGTAGAGGTAATGATTTTTGCCCTGTGGACCACGCTAGTTTTTGTACAAGGCAATGAGGTATCTGGAGGGTGCCTCCACCATCAGTCAAAAGAACATTCTATGTAGGAACTTCATGGGTCCAGGGTCTGAGGTCTGCCATGTCTCCTCTGCCTCCTGTGCTGGTCCACCTCATCCTAGGGTGGTCCAGGAAAGATAGGGTTTTTAGCATCTTGGGTCTTACTCTGACCCAACTATAATAACATACTGAATATTTGTGTTTATTTTAGGTGTATCATAATTATCTTAGTCTAAATGCTTGTGTGGGCATGTGCCTAGTGTGTCTTTAGGAGGAATTCGTTTTCAAGTGTATATGTTTCATGAAAAAACTGCTGGGTTACATAAGCTACCAAAAATAGTGACATTAAATCAATTAGAAAAAATATTCAGGTGCAAAGCATTATAAACTGACCCTTGAGACATGACCAAGTCATTAAATAGTAATGACTGTCATTTTATATGGACACTTGATTAATTGATCAATCCTTATTCACTTAAGAAAACTGTATTCAAAACCTACTATGTGCCTAACACTGAAGTTCTGTAAATGCATTAAGAAATATTTGCATTTTAAATTGATCAAATCATGTAATAACAATTAACACAAGGTTATTATTTAATTTTTTCTGGATTATTTCCTTGAAATTGGTATGGTGCCCCACTGCTCTCTTAATTCTGGCATTCTTGGATTTAATAGAAAATTTTCATAATATCTTGGTTTACTTCCTTTATGGCATTTTTACTACTCTTGTCATTTCTGTTCTCAAGTTTTGTCTTTTCAGACTAAAGGCTTCCCCTTTAGAGTCTATTTCAGTTTATTAAATTCATTTTTAAGGGATATTCTGAAGTGGTTACCTTATCATTTTTCACTCCCTTTTTTTTTTTTTTTTTTTTTTTGTCTTCTCTTTCCTTTTCTTCCTCTTCCTTCCTCCTCAAGTGTACTTCCACCTTGGGAGAATTTGTAGGCTCTGACCATGCTGCGCCTTACATCTGTCACTAGTACTGCAGCCTCCAGCAACTTTTTATTAAAGCCAGTGATGTAGTGGGCACTTTGGCCAAAGCTGTCCACATGATGGATAGGAGCATGTCTCCAGGGGCCTTTCCCTTACAATGAGATGAGATTGGCTGATGTTGGGAGATGAAGCCTTTCCCCTCTAGGTCAGTGCCTGCAATCCATTCCAAGTCAGAAGGGAGAGGAAGTTATTACCAGGCAGTGGCTGTTTCGTGGTCACTAGGAATTCTATGACTGGGAGAGCCTCATCCCTCTTTTCTCTCTACAGGACCACAGCTCCTATCAGCCAATGCTAGCCACCATGGCATATGTCTCAGAGGAGATGCCCTGGGCAAAATGAACTGGAGTCAATTAACTAAATCTTGACCTGCAGTGGAAAGCGAGGCAGATAATTATACTCTTTGGTTTCCCTGGGTATAAAATGTGGTAGCAACACTTCCTTACAGGAAGACTTATCGCCATCCAAACTGTAGAAGCATAGCTTTGAACCCAGAAATAAGTTGAGAGTGGCCCCACAGCAGTAAGGAGCTGAGTACACAAAGCCCATGCTCTTTACTCCACTTACACAGATGGGGAACAATTCTCATGTAAATCATTTTTAATCTTTTTTCTAGTTTTGGAGAAAAACAAATAAACTAATAGTTATTGTGCACTTACTACATACCAAAGAATTTATTATTCATATCCATTGCCTTGCTTGATGATAATATTAATATTATCTACTATTTACAGTGTTTACCAAGTATAGGGAACTTCAAAATGCTTTATATTTATTATCTCATTGTATCCTTATGAGTGTCCTCTGATAAAAGTTTTATTATTTTCTCCATTTAACAGATAAATAAGCTGATTATGAAAGAGGTTAGGAATCCTTCAAGGAATTGAGGAAAGTGAGCTTTAGAGAATCTGAGCAAATCGTTCGAGGTTTTCCTCTTCCTGCTGCTCAATACCAAAACTCATGCATTCACCGCTTCACCAAAAACTCAAGAGTGTATTAGGAACTACAGTTCGCAGGCAGGATGGACATAGTGAGATTTTTTTAAAAAGTAGAGGTAATGGTAAGGGGAAAGGACAGGGAAGCAGGAAAACCCAAATCCTAGAGCTTTTCTTTGGGAAGCACGTGGTTACTGGGAGCGTTGTTCTGTTATGTTCGAGTGTAGTAGGATAACTGATATTCATAATCATGACCCTGAGGGATGCAGAAATGGATAAATTTGTTTCAATATACTATTTGATCAAGAAAGAAAAATTGCAAACAAAATTTGCATGAGGGAAGATTTTGTACTGTATATTGCACCAGAAATTGAATTCACATGCTGAGGAATTTCTCACAGAGAGGATATTTAAAGATAGCTGTAATCCCATAGTAAATTCTACAGAAAATCTGAGCATTGCTTAAATGTATAGTTGATCTAGCTTAATTTTCAGGGAAGCTTGGACTCTATAAAATATGCACCATATTATTGACAATGCTACAATATGCAGTTACTTTTAATTGATATGCTGTTCATTAAAAATAGAAATGCTTATGCCAGAGATTAAGGTAATTTCTATTTTCCCCATAAGAAGTGAGCCCACACAAAGGTGTCCAACATTGCCCCAACCATATTATACCCCTAATTTCCTCCCAAATGAAATTTCACATTCACCATTGTGAATATAATGTGTTATAATTCTTCTTAAAAATAGAAGGGATGCAGAATATGCTTGTGGAACAAATTGATGAATGGTACATACATAGTTGCACTTTGCCTTCCTTGTTACTAAGAGTTCTCTTTGGCTGAAAAGATGACCAAAGGCCAGAGGGCAGATGTGATGATTATAAAAGCCCAGAACTTGGTCTCATTAGCAATTTAGTCTCACTAGTAGAATAAAGTGACCAAGGACAATGTCACTGTGATCAAAGCTATCATGGGCATCTATACCCAGGAAGCAGAGTACAAATTGAGGAACAACATAATCCTGGGTCTCTGGAATCTCATCACCATTGATGGAAATATTGCCATAAATTTAAATTAAGGTATTTTGGTGAAATAGACACGTAGTTTACTAAAATTATCCTACAGTTTAGAAAAATATCCCCTATGGTATTGCAATAATTTAGTGTTATATTCATGAAGAGTTATATGATTTCCATAATGGCTGAAGTTTTAATTACTACATTTCCAGCAAGTCAAGAAAAAGACAGTCTGAGGGAAAGTGATTGTAGTGTACTCTTGACATTACATTTTCCATACAGACATTTAAGTAGAGTTTTTGAAAATGTGCTGACTATGCAATGAGATGCTTATATCTCATCTGCTTTTTGCAATACACAGAATGTTTTACTCCGTGTTCTATTCTTTAACTTTATATTCAAATAACCTTATTTAAATTTTTATTAAATAATTTATTAAGGATCATAAATAATTTTAATTATCAGTTATAAAAATGACCTTGTTGAGCTTCTATAGAAAAGTCATAAACATTTTTCTAAGGAATCATTGGAATTCGAGGACAAAGTAAATCTAACCAATATATGGTCTACTTAGTCCACACCTCCACTGGAAATACAAACTATGTTTTAAGAATATTACATTTCCAATTTCCTGATTGTGGGGAGGGGTGATAAAACTATCTCCTTAAACTTACTGTCCTCTGGATTCTGTCATCCTTGGCTATGTTTTGTCTTTTCATATTTCTGATGAAAATGGAACATTGGAACATTTAGGAATATTATCTGTGTTATGTGACTATGGACTTACTGTTTATTTCTAGCCTCCATAAAATCTGAGATATTGTAGTAAATTCAAGGACCAGTATGATTGTAGTAACCAAGCAAGCCTTATTGCTCTCCTGAAGCATGAAGGCACATTTGTAAAGATTTTCATAATTTTGATATTAAAATTTCTCCTATAATCTTTTATGAGTTTCAGTTCTTTTAGTCACTAAACAGTCCACACTCCATAATAAAAAATCAAAGCTATTATCATGAAAGACAGAAGAGAAAAGTTTCTCTTACTTTATATACTGTTATTCACCATAGAATCGCTACAAGGAGTTCCCTTATGATCTATTAACAGAGAAAGGAAAACCATAGACTTAGTTTACAGACAAATCTTCATGTTATAATGTCACTAGCAGAAGTGAGTGACTATCATATTTCAGGTCCACTCAAGGGGTGGCTATGAAGGACAGTCATGAAGGGAAATTTTCCCTGTAGGTAGATCTTCAGACAATACATCTGATTGTCTGATTTTTGTGAAAGAAGAGATGGTTGGAGGTATGGACCTACACTAACTCATTCATATTCAGTGACTAGGCAGCTGGCCAGATGCTCAGAGATTTGGAAAGAATAAGATTGGAAAGAATAAGATTACTGATTAGGAAGTTCAGCAGAGAGATAGGAGGGCATGTGAACCAAACTAGAAAGAAAAGATGAAGATATTTATATCCCTCCTAAGTGCATCAACTACAAAGGAATGTCTCAATAATCATGAATATAATGATCCATCCCGTCGATGTCAATCAGTTTATTTCTACAACCATCCTATTTGTTCAGTAAGTCAAAGTACAAAGTGCACATTGCTACAGAGATGAAGTCTATGCATGGGCTCAAAATATGCATTTCTTCTCATCAAAGCTGATCTGAATGCCACCACTGCTGACTGTTAACTAGCCAATAATAATGACTGATGTTGAGTTCCTGACATGGCACCATTCCCCCAAAAGAGCAAGCCAACCGCCCAGTAGCTGACTGATTACATTGGACTCCCCCAATCATGGAGCAAGTATCAATTTATCATTATGGGAATAGATTCATATCCTGGATGTGGGTTTGCCTTTCTTGCCTTCCATGCTTATGTCAGAAAGACTATTTTTGGACTTATAGAATGCCTTATTCTTCACAATAGTATCCTATATAACATCATGTCAGACCAAGGGATTAATTTCATGGTGAAGAAAATGTGGCAGTTGGCTCCTGCCCATGAAGTTCATTTGTCTTACCAGAATGCTCCGTTTCCCAGAACTATTTGGCTTGATATAATGGTGAAATGAACTTCCAAAGGCTCCATTATTACACATCTGGGGAACAACACTTTGTGAGGTTGACATGCAGTCCAAAGGATGTAATGCATAACTTAAACAAAAAAACAATATATAATGTGTTTTCCTGCATAACCATTAATATATTATTATACATCTTGGAGAATACAGATTTGACAGGGAGGTGGCTCCTTTCATATTATACATATTAATTCACTGAAGCTATTTTAGTTCTCCATCTGCAAATTCTTGTGCCATTTGGGTTGGAGGTCCACTTGCCCAAGGAAAGAATACTTCCACCAGGAAATGGAAAACCAACATGTGCTGGTTAAATTGAAAGCTGCGAGTATTAATGTCATTTTAAATTTCTTATATTCCTGAACAAACAGGTATATATGGGGTATACATGGGGTCATTTTACTGGCTAGCATGATTGACCCTCTTTTTTTAATACTATTTTGCTACTATACAATTTTGATAAGGAGAACTGTTTCCAGAATCCAGGATACTTACTAGGACACTTCATAATGCTCCTATGCCCAATAGTAAACACCAGCAAACCCATAACAATAGGAACACCAAAAACTTGGATCATGTGGACACTTTTGGATCACTCTAGCAGATAAAGCATTTCAAGACACTGAGGTGCTGTCTGAGAGTATAAGGGATGTGGAATGGGTTGTGGATGAAGAAAGCTGTAATTATCAACCTTGGCCTTATGGCCATATGCAGAGTTGGTGACTGCAGCGGTGATATTTTAGATCAACCTAATGCTCCATTCCATGTGACATTTTATGAAGCACAAATTATAATTCAGGTTTCACATGTGAGAATAACTTTATTGACACAATGGTGACAATATAGTGGCTCATAGTATTTTGAGATTCACCTATATGAGGAGGCAAGTTTCTTCTTTCAAATGAAGGAGAAGATACTGCCAGATTTATTCTTCTCTCTCTTGTTTTATGCCTGGGATGATATCTAAAGACAAAGTCACCTGGGCTACCTTACCCTCTGGCTTCTGGTTGATTTTGACAATAGGAACACAAGAGATCACAGAGTAAGAGAAAGGAAAGATCTCCTATGCTCCCTCTCTGCTGGCCTCACTGTGGCTCTAGCTGCAACTGCTCTCTATGTCATCTCCTGCTGATTGTTCCATGTCTGATGACACCAGACTTTCTCTAGACTTTGGTAAAACAATTTCTCCCCCTTGACCCTTCAGGGCTTGTGATGGCTGATAGTTTCCCAGACCTTCTAAGCTCTTGGTGTTTCAACTTAGATGATTTTTTTAACTCTGACCTCAATGCTATAAAATATTTCCTCCTCAATTGAACACATTGGGTGTGTTATCTCTTTCCTGCCAGTATCATATCTGACAAACAATTACTACGTATCAGGCATTAAGAAGACAAAAACTCTCCATATGCCCTTCAACAAGATGCTAACTTCTCAGAACCATGATTTCTTTATCTGAAAACAGGGATGTTAATTACCTCATAAGCCTGTATTGCAGATAAAAATCAGATAACGTATATGAAATGCTTAGAAATGTTAATAGTATCTGGTTTTCTGATAAATTATTATTATAATTATTACCATAATTAATATCATCATCAACTTTATTATTATTGGTGATTAGTGTTATTGGTAAAAATTCTTACATCACATTTTTTTACCAGCCTTCCTAACAAAAATAATACTCTCTAGAGTGTTTAATATCATCCACTTTGAGAAAATTTTTGAAAAGCAGAAGGATTTCAGATTCTATTCTTTCCAAAAAAATGAGCTATGGTCCACTAGGCTATGGTCCACCAGGGTTCAACTAAGATGAAAATAGGGAAAAAATAACAAATATCAAATGATTCTACATTGACTGCCTTTATTGACCTCATAACCATCCTCTCCAACTCACTGAGTGTATTGAAAAATATCTGTGAGCTAGCAGGAGAGTACATTATCTTTATACTATATATTATTTTCTTTCTCCCACCACCCCCTGGGACAGGCAGAGAGGTAGCTCCTACAGGGGGTTCATTAAATTTTTAAAACAGATGGTTGAGGTATAATTGATATAGAAAAAGCTGAATTTATAAAAGTATGGAATTTAGTAAGAGTTGAAGTATGTATACACTTGCGAAACCATTGCCATGATCAAGGCAATGAGCGTATCTATTACTGCCAAATCTTGCCTCACACCCATTTATCGTGTCTCTCCCACACCTCTATTTTTCTATCATTACAACAATGCCACACTCCCTGGATTACTGGAGTTTTGAATAAATTTTGAAATTAAGTAGTGTTAATTCTCAAGTATTTCCTTTTCTAATAGATTTTTCTGCTGAGTCTAGGTCCTTTGCATGTCCATATGAGATTTAGAATTATCTTTTCAATTTCTACAGAAAAGCACATTGAAAGTTTTGTTGGAAGTGCACTGAATCAATACATCAATTTGGAGAGAATTGTTATCTTATTATTGTGTTTTCTGACCCATAAAGATGGTTTATATCACCATTTATTTAGATCTTCTTTAATTTCTTTCAGCAATTTTTTGTTTAATTTCTTTCAACATATATATTAACATATATTCAATTTTCAATGTACAGATCTCACACATCTTTTCTAAGATGTATATCTAAGTATTCTGTATGTCTTGATGCTATTATAAATGGTATTGTATTTTTAATTTCAATTTCAGATTGTTTCTTGCTACTATATAGAATTATAACTGATCTATGTATAGTATCCTTGTATTCTGTCACTTTGATAAACTCGCATATTAGTTCTAGTAGCTTTATTCTATATTGAATGTGGTTTTTATGTAGATGATAATATCTTCTAGAAATGTATACTTACTTCTCACTTTCCAATTAGGATGTGTTTTATTTTTTTTATTCTCACCTTGTATCTATTGGTAGACCCTCCAGCAAAAAGGTGAATATAAAACAGATATACTTGCACTATTTCTCATCTTAGGAGAAAAGTATTTCATTCATCACCATTAAGTATGACGTTAGATGTCAGTTTTTCACAGAAACTCTTTGTCAGGTACAGGTATTTCTCTTATATTTTCCAGTTTCCTGAGAGTATTTATCAAGAATGAATGTTGATTTTTGTCATTTTTTTCCCATATAAACTAAGATGATCATTTTTTTTCTCTTTTTATATGTTAATAAATGGTGAACCAATTGTTTTTCAAATGTTAAACCAACCTTGCATGACTGGAATAAACTGTACTTCATCATGATGTATTATGATGTATTATGATGTATTATCCTTTTATATTGCTGAATTTCATTAGGATTTTATGTATATGTATTTTTATGTATATGATTTTTATGTATATGCACATGAAGATTATTGGTCTCTAATTTTCTTTTCTGGTAATGTATTTATTTTGTAGTGATATAATGGGTAATGCTGGCCTCTTAAAATGAGTTGGAGAATGCTCCCTTCTCTTCTGTTTTCAAGAAAGATTGTATAGAATCGTTATTATTCCTTTCTAACATATTTGTTAGAATTTATCAAGAAAACCATGTGGAACTGGAGTTTCCTTTAGGAAGTTTGGTTGGTTCAAAGCACTAGACAGCACTGAGGCCTGTGTTGGTAATTTGTGTCTTTTTTTTCTTTTTTTCTTTGTCAGCCTTGTCAGAGGTTTATCAATGCTATTGATGCTTTCAAATAAACTGCTTTTGGCTTTATTGATTTTCTCTATTGTTTTTCTGTTTAAATGTTATTGATTTATTCTCTAATTATATTATTTCCTCCCTTCTGATTGCTGTGTTTTCAATTCCTCTACTTTTATTAATCTCTTAAAGTAGAAGCTTAG
>CAUYSK010078705.1:0-74469 GCA_963575035.1 Avahi laniger | reverse complement strand
CTTTTGGTTTCTTTAAAGTCTTTGTCCTAACACCCTCATTGTGCTGAGCACCTTCTCCTTCTAATGCTGAGGCTTGGCTTGTATTACGTCTCCTGTCTGGAAGACACTTGATGTGCTCATGGAAAGGTGTCCGTTTTATTTTTGACCTACTAGAAACAATATCCCAGCTTTGTTACCCAACTCATTTGAATTCCAGTGAAGGAAAGTTCAGGTTACATGGAGCGGGATTATCCTGGCCAGCTCTACCCTTGAAATGGACATAGACTATCACCTCCCCCTTGTAGCCTAATGGGAAATATGGGCAGCTTGTCCAATCTGTGTACATCCCAGCTCAAACTAAGTCATACTGAGCAATGTGTGCCCTGGTTGCTATCTGGGCTGCTAAAAAGAGCAAAAGCCAAACAGAGCAAAGTGACTAATCATGACAATAATATCAACAAAATAATAACAACCACTTACTATGCACACCAACCCAAAACAAGGCACTATGTTGCTGCTTTATACAAATGATCTTTAATCCTTCAACAAGTCTGTGAGGTGTATGTTTTCAAATTTATGTTTATTGATGAGGAAACCAAAGCCTCAAGAAGTTAAATGACTTTTCCAAGCTGAATAGCTAGCAAGTGACAAAGCCAAGAGCTGACCCCATGTCTGTCTGCCTGGGAAGCCCAAGCTCCATGCTTCTGTTCTACATTGGACCTGATAAGTCAAGGGCCCACAGTTTGGTGGTTGTGTAGAAGCTTCAGGCTATATGTGTGCAAGTCCCATTCTAGGGCCTTAGACAGGGGCCACAGCAAAGAGAAAAACAGACTTTAGGAATAAACAGAGGTACACTGAACTCATTTGCACCTCCTTTTTTAGTGTTTTGTTTTAAGGACAAAAATAAGCAATTGAGCAGCTTCTCCTTTTTGGACAAACTGATTCTAAACTAAATCATCAAGCATATATTAATATTTGGGTAATCAAAAAATGTCACAACAGACATTTAAAAACAAAGCACGTGACTGATCGGAAATATCCTTAAATGCAGTTTGTGTGGATTTTACTTGGCTTTGAGGATCCTCTGTGAGTTTCCAGAGGCCTCTTCAAGTAAATGATGGAGGGCGGAGAAAGTTGGGCAAGAATCTTTGTATTCCCTCCCCACCGTCCCCACCTCCACCCCACCCCATTTGGTACTCCTGTATTTGTTACACACTTTGGAAGGGAGAGAGTGGTCGCATAATGCAGCCTAAATCAGATTTGTGGAAGAGTGTAGTTAAGAGGGAGTGGGATCACTTCCTTTCTAAAAGAGAGATGCTTGACGTAGCTCTGTGGTTTGGTCACCAGGCTTCCTTAGGTTGATCTTTCCAGGAGACCGAATACAGTGCACGTAAGTATCACAGATTTTGCTGAGCCAGACTTCTTGGTGGGGAAATATTTATACATCAAACTCAATCTTTCATTCAGCCGTGGCAGTTGCCTGTCAATCTACTCAGCTGGTGCAGGACTTGGTGGCTACTTTGATAAGAAAGAGGAGAGAAGGCAGCTTTCTCCTTCATTCTCTCCCAACGCCACCCCCCTCTTATATTGTACAAAACCATGTGGATTTGCTGAACAGGTCTGTAAAATTAATTATACTGTGAGTGCTTGGTAACCAATGAATTGTAAATTGTACATTATTAAAACAGCATCAGAGCTCTGACTGATCTATTATTCTTTAGGGAATGAACGAAGATAAGAGCTTTATGCGTTTTAGAGGTCTTTCTTGCCACCATACAGCAGGCATGGAGAGAAAATATGGAGCAGGTTTTTTTTGTTTTGTTTTGTTTTTGTGCAAGTTGGATTAAATAGAAAGAGTATCTTTTTTCTGTTATTAAATTGTTATATGTGCTCTCACATGTCTGTCTGTGGCATCTAATAGGGTACTGGGCACTCAATAAATGTTATTCCACAGTGATTGTGATAATATGTATCCATATATGCTCATCCACAAACCCAGTACCATGTCAACCTAATGAACAGGAGATATATGATATGACATGGCATCGTAATAAAATAAATTGTGTTGATTTAGTGTTTCTCTGCAAAAGCTCAGGGAGAATTCAGAGTAAACAGTAGGAAACATAAAAAACATCAGCTGAGTATGCACCAGGGGCCTTGTGGCTTCAGTTGAAAAGGAAGAATCTGGAAGAAATGGTTTTTCTTGTCTCTTCCTCCTAGACACAACAGGATTACCCCTGGGAGTTGCTTGTGAACCTCTCTTTTTACTGAACTATCTCCCCGGTGCAGAATTTCTCAGCATCTTGCTACCTGCCATGATGATTCCTTCCAGGCACATCACACAGTTTTCCATGGAAACTTTCTCTTTCTATAATTGACCAAGCCTGCAGTCCCTGGGACTGTAACTGCCAGTCAGCCAGGCAGTGTTGCCCTTATAAGCAGGCTTTCTAGCTAAGAGAACCAAAGCAGGTACCAGGCAAACCACACACCATTCCACCCCCAAAATAAATAAACAGTTAAAAATCCACCATTGCAGTGGGAAATAGGATACCTCAGCACTGGGTTATCCCTCAGTGTTGTACAGGACCAGCTATGCAATCTGCCGAGCCTGTGCAAGAATTGAAAACAGGCCCCTTGTTAAAAAATCACGAAGAATTTCAAGACAATGATGACAGAGCATTAAACTAAGTGCAGGCCCTTCTGTGTGCAGGGCCTTGCTCAGCTGCACAGGTTGTACACCCAGGAAGCCAGCCCTTGTGCAGACGGACATTTGCCCAGTGGTTTGTGAGGGCGCCTGTATTTTAGAGCATTTTAATCTTCTAGCGTCCTGATTGAGTCATGAAGAAACTTACCGTTTCTTCTGCCGGGAGAAGGGCAGTGCCATCCATTCTTTTTCCCACTAGGAGCTGCAGTGAGGTCACGCCCCGATCTCGCGGCCAGGGCACAGCCATTCGCGATCTGAGACGACTGGGGCAAAGAGACCGG
Source organism: Avahi laniger (assembly GCA_963575035.1). NCBI lineage: Eukaryota > Metazoa > Chordata > Mammalia > Primates > Indriidae > Avahi > Avahi laniger. Next base: position 71,505 of record CAUYSK010078705.1, on the reverse strand, counting down.
CTGACAGGCAATGACGTTTTACGATCAAGGCTGAGAAGGCTATAGGGGCAGGGTGGTGCTCAGAGAAGCCTGTGAGAGGCAGACAGACAGACAGACAGATGGCCCTAAAAAAACAAAAATCGATTTTCTGATAGGACTTATTCTTGGACGCAGTCTCATGAGTTTTCCCGGCACTGCATTGTTGCCGTCTTCTTGTGCACCAGGTAATTTCCGTGATGTTGAGGGAAAGATAGCGATAGTTTCTTTCTTTTTATTTTTCAGGAGGGTGTTCTTACCTGTTCTTTCACATATTTGTTAGGAACAAAGAAACAGGAGAGGAGGTGACCGGGGGACTTGAGGCTCGAGGGGGAGATGGTATCATGTAAGTTGCGGGGGGCGGGACGGGGGCAGGGGTGGGAAGAGCCATTGTGCCCCTGGGTGTTGGAGAATGGCGCTGTCAATCAGAGCAGCTGGTGGAGAGGTAGGCAGGACGGCCCAGGAAAGCTGTGAGAATGGGCTGTGCCCAGCCCGGCAGGTTTAACTTCCTGCAAGGGTCGCCCGTGTCCATGTGACCCTGTCACCCCTGTGAGAACCTCAGCTCTCTGCTGTCCTGGAGGGATGGGTACGTTCTGCTGCACAGGCTCACAGAACGTATCCCTGCATGCTTCTTCTTTTCAGTATCTTCATCACCAGAATTGTGCGTGGGCACTTCAGGGGAAAAAAATAGATCAGCCCGGAGGGGGCAACCATCTGTGGGATACATTTGGTTAAGATAAGAAAAGTAACTATTCACAAAAACCAAGATATGGAAACAACCTAAATGTCCACCAACAGATAAGTGGATAAAGAAAAGGTGGTCTATATACATATGGAATATTATTCAGCCTTAAAAAAGAAGGAAATCTTGTCATCTTGTCACTTGTGACAATACGATGAACCTAGAGGACGTTATGGGAAGTGAAATAAGCCAGACACAGAGAGATAAATACAGTATGATTTCCCTTATATTTGGAATTCAAAAAAGTAAAACTCATGATAGCGGAGTTTAGAAGGGTGGTTGGGGGGATGGGGTGGGAGAATGGTCAGATGTTGGTAAAAGGGTTCAAAGTTTTAGCTATGGAGGATGAGTGAGTTCTGGAGAGCTAATGTACAGCAAGGTGACTATAGTTAATGACACCATGTTGTGTATTTGACATTCGCTAAGAGGGTAGGTCTTCAGTGTCTCACCAGACACACACACACACAGAAACGATAAGAATGTTAATTAGCTTAATCGTGATGATCGTCTCACAATGTATATATGTGTATCAAAACATCAAGTTGCACACCTTAAATATATACAATTTTTATTGGTCAATTATACTTCAATAAAACTGAAAAAAACGAAAAAGTAATACCATATTTTATAATTCCGTTGCTATTTTAGAAAACGGGTTATTCTTCGCCACAGAAGAACACAAATAGAGAAAGTAGTACTCACAAGGGGAGTTAAAGTACTATCCCAGCAGGCTCCGGATTAGCCAGAAGGTTAAATCTGCCCCCAGACAGGCTGTCTTCAGGCGACAGGCCCTATTTGTGAGTGCAGTGTATCCTAAAATTCAAAAGAGGGCAGCAGATAACTTGCACTGCCTGTAGGAGCAGGAAAGCATGTAACCTGAGGAATGTCAGCAGGAAAATTTGCTGGTTTTTCAAAACTCATGTCATGCAAGGGGTAGCTGAGCCAGAAATTCGTGTTTCTAGAACCGTGTGTTTAAATGTAAAAGCAAACATTTGATTAATGGGATCTAATGAGCTTTGGTGATGTTGAGGGGCAAGTGCAGGCAGGTTGCCCACCATGGCAGCCTCATGCCACCTTATTTGTGATCTAAAACCCTGGGATGGCAGTGTCAGCCAAGGTAGGGCGGAGCACAAGAGAAATAGCCATGGAGTGTGAGGTGAAGAGGCTGCCTGTCTGTGTTTGCTGTCTCGCAATTGCTTTTGCTATTTCTCTGCAACGAGCAGGACTCTCCTCACAAAGCGTATGCAGTTTCTTCCCTACCTGGTAAAATTTTCAGGATGTGGGAGGAAGTGATTCTCTTTGAGATTTTCCACTGCTTCCAGAAGAAAGAAAGTTTGTGTTAGGAAGGACAGGTCCCAGCTCCTTGGGGATTCGGGGAGGCCAAGGGGAGGTAGGATAGATGGAAGACTGAAGCTCTTGGGTTGAAAACACAAACCTTAACCTGACCCTGCAGAGTATTGGGATTTCATCCCGAGAATCACCCAATAGACCTCTTTATGATCCAGTTTCCTGAGAAGGTAATATTAGGGTGCAGATCCCAAACACAGCTTCACAAAGAAGTTCTGTGTCTTTTGGAGGCGGAGGAACAGTGAACAAAATGCAACCTTATTTTTAAAATAAACCTTGAAATGATATTACAAGGCATATGAGATTTGTTATAGTCTTTTTTATTTGGCCTGGTTTTAAGTAATTACTTTCACTCTTGATTTTTTTATTAAAAACATGTTAGAATCGTTTCAACCTACCAAGAAAGCATCAAACTACATCAGCAATCTAAAAGATGTTGCCTCTAAAAGTTGAACCCTCTGTTTATTTGGAGCACATTTTTGATTTCTAGAAAGAATTGAAAATGTTTTTTACTCCATCAACAAGTTAGAGCACTTAAATTGTAAGAGATTCTATTAAGACTTGGGAAAATGCACATTACCTTTTTTAACAACTTTGAAATTAACAGACACTATACTGTTCAGACACACACCTGATACTAGATGAAGGGTTTCTGAGAAACATGCCCTAAAATTTTGTACTGATTTAATATTAAACAATTACTACAGAGCTGAGTTAATCAGCCCCTTTATAGATTTTGGCAAACAGAGGATTCTCTTCATATGTATAATAATAAAAACCAGACTTGGCAAGAACTCACGGGTCTACAGCGATTGTGTATTTCTTTGTATTCTCTAAAATATTGAGGCAGGAGATTATTTTTTTTACTGGTGTTTCACATGTCATGAAATTAGAACTGCAAATTGACAAACAAATTGATAGGGTCTCTAGTGCCTGTAGGATCATTACGGACTTCTGGGGCTTTTGTAGGTTTCCTTGGAGTCTCCTTGTAGAATAATATAGTCCAGAGTGATCATAAGGTCTTTCACCTGAAAATAACTCTAGATGAAAAGACACATTTCTCTTTCCAGAGCAGTCCTCTAGAGTTTCAAAAAAATAGTTTTGTTCTCTTAGGAACATAGCCCTCTCAGGAATAACTCCAGTCAGTCCTCAAATTACAAATGCAAAAAGGATGACTGTGTTTACAGAATTTTTAGAAGAGCAAAATGATCTGTAAGAGAAAAGGAATATATGCATCAGAACAAATAGGAATTTTTAAAAAGGAACAACTCCTAAGAGAAATGCTAAAAAAAAAAAAAAAAAAAAAGAACCTCCTAATAAAATAAATGATTCTACTATATCGTGAACTTAATAAAGTCTCCTCGACTGCAATTTGGAAGGCCGGGGTTTTGCTGGCAGCTCTGCCCCAATCTTAAGTCATCTGACAAAAAGCACATTTTAAAATGTCACAGCCTTAGTTTCATTTTCAGTAAAATGAAGGAATTTCTATTATTTTCTGATTCACTGAAGTATTGCAGTGGACGCAATGAACTCCCAAATACCGTTATCTCTACCCTGTTGAATTAATGTCAGCTTCAGTTTCATGAGGAAGCATAGCTATCAGAAATTATAAGTGTAAATTATAAAAGGTACACTTTTCTAAGCCATGAAGAAATAGACAAATTTAATGCTGTTTTTAACCTTAACCTGACTCTTAATTACCTTCTGATACACTGTGTACCACTCTGGTAGCAGATTTCAACATTGTTTCTCTACCAGAATAGGATTAGTGTAGCCAGGTGACTCTGCCCTGAATATGAGACTTCGTGTGCAGAGGTCTCTTCTCCATTTCCATCCTCAGCATCTCTCTCAGTTCTGTAGCACTTAGCTGTATATCACAAAATAGATCAAAAAGCAAACAAGCGTTCTGCCTGACCATGTTAACAGCAAAATCAACAGATATAAGGCCCCCTTTTAATTTCCTGTAAAGCCATCACCTGTTTCCTTCTGCCTTCTTGCTGCTGCAGTTCTTTCTTGCTCCTGACGCTTGTCTTCCCTCAAATCCTTCTTCTTTCATCAACATTTATGGCATTTATGTCTTTGGTGTGTGGAGAACTTCAGAATTATTCTGGAGAGAAATAAATGAAACAGAAAATAGCTTTTGCACTGAGAAGGCTTCAAATCTGTTCCCCCTGAAGTGTTTGTGCATTTTTGAAATCTCTGTCCTCCATGTGGAGTGAATGCACACACACGCCCTGCTCCTCCATTCTCCATAACCCCATTTTCTTAGTGGAATGGGGCAAGCTCACTCTAATCACTCCTGTCCCTATGCGGCAAGCATGTGACTTGCTGAAAACCTACCTCCTTGAAGCAATAAGATGTATAGGGACAGGAATGATTCCGGGAGAGGAACTAACAGGTGCTGAATAGCTCCTGTGCCTGGTACTGTGTCCTATCATAAGAGAAAGTTTAAATAAGGCTCAGAGACGTTAAGTAACTTACCTGAGGCTACACAGTAAGTGTCAGAGCTCAGAATTTAATTCTACAAACTTACTGATTTTTTTCCCCTCTTATAAAATATCTTATTCAATTTGGGAAGAATTCAAGCTATTCTTTTTTCATTGCTTTTCCATTCATAAAAATTATATACAATTCTACCAACATGAAATCTATTCTATGAAGTTAAGGTACAATTGTACCATTTCCCAGTCTTGCATGTTATTTAGTATTTTAGTCTTGGATAGCCATGAATTAGGACAGTTCTAAGGCAAACACAACAGTTGGGGTAAGGCCATTTAGTCTATTTTGCTGCATTGTGTTATAGGCGATCCCTCAGGAGGGTATAATACACTAGGGGAAATGAAATATTTTTTCTAAATTTGCTTTGCCAGAAGAATCTTTTTACCATTAAAGCAATCCTGCTCATGGCATAGGCACACATTCTGCACACATTTTTTAGGCCATCACATAGATGTCATGAGAGAAAGTAATGATTTAGAATAACACATAAGGAGAAAAATTTCTTTCTTTTAGGTTTTTCCTTAGAAAAGAATATGATTTAATGTGAAAGCAAAGTAGGTTATTATGAACGTTTTGATGCATAGCAAGATCAAAATGGAAAGCAAGCATTCGAAGGGATGAGCATCTTAACCCAAGACGTGTCCCAGGGATCCTGTTCCACAGTCCCCCGTGGAAAGCGGCTTCCTCCTGGGCACTCCTGTTACTAGGTTCCCTCCTCCTGCCAGCTGTTATTGCACTGCTGGTGCTATTATACTAACCTTTCCTCGTTACTTGATCGGAGCACCTGGAAAATTGGAAACTGGTGTCAAAGAGTAGGAGAAACACACCGCGTGTGGCATAACAATATTAGCTTAAACCTCCATATCATTTTATAGCTTTCAAGACTGTTTCTCAAAACTGGGTTCCTGCGAGACCTGCTTCAGATTCACTAGAGAAAACCTACAGCACAGACTTCTGAGCTCTACCCTAGACCGCATGAATCAGAGTCTCAGCGGTGGGGAAAAGGAGATTGGTGGAACTCAGGAATCCATGATTTGAGAATCTTACCAGATGATTTTTATATATACCAAGATTATAATCATTGTCTTATAAAATATTTTCATATATGTTACTTTCTATCTTTCAAGTAGCCTCTGAGCTAGGTTATTGTAATTATATACCCATTTTACAGATGAGGCAAATGAAGTGTGGAAAAGCTACTTGCCTGAGGGACACAGCTAATGAGTTGCAGAGCTTTGACTAGAACCCAAGTCTTTTAGCTTGACCTGACTGTTCGTTCCCCTTCCCCACAGCACACTGTTTCCATAGACTGAGGGTGAGTTTGCACACACAGATGTGGTGATATAATTATGGGAGACAATATAGGCTGAAATTCTTTCACGAATCGTGCTTTTGGTGTTGTATTTAAAAATTCATCAGCAAACCGAGGTCACATAAATTTTTTTTCTCCTACGTTTTCTTTTAGAATTTTCAAAATTTTTCACTTTCCTTTAGGTCTATGATTCATTTTGAGATACCCTTTGTGAAAGGTGAAAGGTCTGTGTCTAAGTTAACTGTGGACATCCAATTGTTCCAGTACCATTTGTTCAAAAAACTATCCTTTCTCTATTGAATCGCCTTTGCTCATTTGTCAAAGAGCTCTGCAAATCTTGATCCTTGTTATAAAAATACTTTACCTCTGTTCTCTTTTTCAAAAGGCCACCATATCAGGCCAGCATTGAATAATTATTTGCTTAAGATTTGACTCCATCTTCTTAGGAAAGAACTTGAAACAAGTTGTAGATTAGAACAGAGAGCGACATAAATTACTGAAGGATAAACTGGGGTAGGATCCATTCGTACTGAGTTTTGTGGCCGTGGTTTAGAGACAGGGAAACAGGTTCTAGACCTGACTCTATCGCTTCACCTTTTGACCTTCTGCTTTCCTCACTAGGAAATGAGAGGAATGTTGCAAGACACACTCTGGGTTTATAATGATATGATTCCACTTCTAGGGCCCCAGATCATGGTGGGGGTAATGAGACCTTCTAGCTGTAAAAGGCTTTCGTTCGTGCTGCCAGCTCGTCCTTTCAGGACTGACTCATGAGGATTCACCGCATGTATTGTGGCTGACCCATCCCACGTCACTTCGTCAATGCGTGAGACCAGAGGCCCAAGACACACACGCGGAGACCTGATCGTACAGTTTTTCCCTACTGCCCCCTGCCTGTCGCACGCATTCATCCCTGTCACATCCTGCGTCAGTGGTAGTCATCCCGTCCTGCCCACGTTTTCATCCCAGGCATTGACGCATCTTTGTCTATTTATCCCACCGTGGGTCAGGGATGTTTCTCTCCTTCCTGGGAATGCAGGATCGGCTCTGCCAGTCTTCTCCCTTCCCAGTTTCTCCTTCCAACTCTCTACCCGAGGCTGACCACACTCCCTCATTCTCAAGAACATACGGCTTATCTGTTTTCCATGTTTAAGGCAGCCAAAGGCTTTTAAAGATAATGAAAATCTCTCAGCTGCAATTTTGAGCTGCAAAGAATTTGCTAGATTTGCTGGCACAGAGAGTTACAGGAATGTTCTTCTAGTACTTGTGGTCTGGAATCCTTGGAGAGTCGGGGATCTACCCGGAACACAGACATGTGAAAATAATTATACTATAACATGGCAGGGATGGAGGCTATTTTGGGGGTGAGGAGCACAGACATCAAATAATTTTTGCCAAAGTGGTAACAGTTGAGTCTTGAAGGATGGTTAGGCAGGAGTTTAAGAACAGCTAAGACTGGGAGCAGGGGTCCAGCGATCCAGGCAGGGGTAACACCACGTGCGAAGGAAGGGAGTATGAAAGAGCATGCCACTTTGGATGTGGATGGGTTAGCTCTTACCAACAGGTGGGCAAGGCTGACTTAGCTGGTTTGGCTGTCCAGGCAGGTGCCCCCTGCCCCACCTCCGTTGCTCCACAGTCCATGTGCGCCCTCCCTGAGGCTGCCCCCTTCTTAACTCTCTGGAAATCAATCACGCTCTGTCAAGACAATCACACTCTGTCAAAGCATGCATTGCTGTCTAGCACACACGGACAATATCTTAGCATAAAACGCATGCTGGAAGACAGCCAGAAGTGGGGGAGAGAACAGACTGGTGGGAAACTACTCCTGAAGGATCCTTAGGTCCAGCTCATAGGGGCCTTACATGCTGGTCCAAGGAACTGGACTGCTCTGTGTGGGCAGAAGGTGACTGCAGAGGAGTCATGCAGTTAGATTCACATGGAAGGTAGAAAAGAGGGCTAAAAATGACACGAGGAGGCTAGATTAGGAGCCCACCTCCAGTCCAGATGTGCGGTGGACCGGCCACAGACCGATAGAGTAGCAGTGATGCTGGGAACCCAGGAGCATCTCAGAAAATTTCAGCAGGAATTTTTGTGCTCTGTTGAGTACGATGGAACAAAAGACAATCAAGCTGAATTCCCAGTCTGACCTCAGCAGTGGCGGGTGTCATTAGCCAAGGTGAGAATCCAGAAAGAGCGGCAGTTTTGGGGGAGACCACCAAATCCTGTTTCCAATCTACTGCTTTTCAGAGGTGGAGAGGACCCGAAAGCAGTTGGTGATACTGGTCTACAGCTCAGCTGCAATTCATTGCAGATGGAAGGGCCAAGGAGTCACTGAGCGCTCTGGGAAGAGACTGTCATAGGGAGGAATTCTTGATTTAGTTTAACAGATATTTTACAAGGCTTTGGTTAGGCACTGCAGGACACACAAAGAACAACCACAGTCTTCTGCTTTAAGGAGCCTACTTTGTTTTAACTATAGCGCTGGACTCAGGTTCAACATGCATGAAAAGTGTTTCCAAAAATTATTGCTGAAGGAAAGTGTTAAATTTTAGTCTGTAAGTTTATGTCTGTTTCCTGGGCTTTCTCTGAGGTTTGACATACAGATAAGTACTTACCCCTTTTCTCTCTCTCTCTTTCTTTTTTTCTTTCTTTCTTTTTTTTTTTCTTTTGAGATTTCTTGTGAGGTTAAAACCAAATTCTAGGATATGATATAAACATAACAATTGCTTTATTTCCTACCCTGCCTTATGCTTAAACATAACATGCTTGGTTTTTGCAGTGCAAGAAAATGGAAGGTGCATCTTTATAGAAATTTCCAATCTTAGGGATGAAAAAATGGAGAGAAAATGGAGGAAAGTTAATATAGTTTACTTATATAGAGAGCGAAAATTCCTTTTGAAAGATATTTTTCTGTATGTTGACTATTTTTAGACACACACACACAAACACAACTATAGTCTCTCAATTGACTGCTAAAGCTTATGAAAGTAGTAAATATTTAAGAATATTTTAAATAATTTAAGAATATTTAAAATATTTAAATATATACTTAAGAAACACATTATAAATTTGCATGAAGATTTGTAGAACTGTAATACTTTCCTTTAGAAATTAAACTTTGGAATAAAAGATAAAATTTAAAAATTTGACTTTTATGTGCATGCCAAAAGTACTAAATAGCATTTTATGTAGAATCGAGAAACAGTAATTAAAAGAAGGTAACGGTGTCTTGTTTCACCAGGAATTTGCATATTTTGCCAATACTTAAATAATCTCTTAGAAAATTCTTCTCTAAAGTATGAGATTTCTTATTGGAAAAAATTTCAGATAGCAGTGTATTCACGTAGAAATTTGTTTTGGGTCTCTTATTTAGACAACTTAAGGTCAATTTCTCTTTAGACATATTTTAGCCAGTGGAATATAGGTAACACATTTTGTTCTTCTTTCCCCAGAAATGGATGTGTTTACTTTGTTATGGACTTAGACAGGCTTTTCAAATTACTTTTCATTTTTACAGTTCTCTTTCTATATCCCATGTGTGACTTTGCGGTGAAGACTTCTGCACGATGAAACTCAGCAGCCTACTACTACTGACTTGCTCTGCTTTGGCTAGTATAGAGAACCTTCGGCAATGTGGTTCATACCTAAATTTTAGCACTTAGCGAAACTTTTTAGAAGGAACCAGGATATGAATAAGTATGAAGGAGGCACTTGAATACAATATACACTTTTGAAAAGTCATTGAAAATTTGAGAGCATTTTCAATTAAGTATATATGACTGCAGGTTGTTTCCCTTGAACAAATTAATTCCCCTTTGGGCGGGTTTTCTGTATCTTTTAAAGTATTGATTGAATCAGTACTCAGGGTAGAACTGTAAGTAAAGTCATAATTCTAAAACCTTTTGGGCAGTAGTTCTAATTAATATAAGTCATATTTTAGCAAAATGTCATGAGTTGTAATTGAAAGACATCATCTAGGTCTGAAGAATACCTACTAAGAGCAGCCACATTAAGATTCATTCTGAGGTGGGTAAATTAATTTTCTGGACTTGCATAGCAGAAGCAGAAAACTTTTCCTTCTTCATAAGCCTCGAGAATTTGGTGTTTGGCCCTGTTGAGACCCAGGGGCTATCTGAGCTGATTAACATATATATAATTAAAGTGCACCAGCTAGAAAGGCAGAGCCAGTCTTACTTGGCTCTATACTACTCTGAAATAATTTCTGTCTGCATTATTTAACTTTTTCTTTTCTTAAATTTAGTTTTCCCTGGACGTTATCCTGCTGTCTTCTTTAAGAATATTGCTGCCTATCCTAGCAGGCACTAAAGAGTAGAAAAACTTTCCCCAGCATTCAAACTAGATTTTCTTTCCATTCATATCACCATTTTTCATCACATGGTAAGAAACACTGTACATAATTGAGGTGATCCATCAAGAGACCCATTCTTGATAATGAAAAATTGCATAACTCAGTAAAAGTCAATTAAAAACCACAAACTTCAAAACCTTTTGCTCAGTGAAGATTTATTGTTACAGAAGTCATCTAATACATTAGATTTGTGGGGTCGATATTTTAAAAAGTTCTAAAAATGCAGTTAAAGCTTGACAATAAACTTGAGATAGATTTACGCAATTTCAAAGTATATTAGTTATTTGAAATTAAAAGGTTTTTTTTTTCCTCTTCCTTTAACATGAGATGTCTGAGGTGCTAGCATTTTATAACAACCTTAGAAACAACATCCACTGCGTGGGATACTTTTTTTCCTTTGAGGGTTTTAAATGAGTCTTACTCTTTGGTTGTGCCTATACAATGAAAAGTCTACTACGAATTAAATGAGAAGTCAGGATATTTTCCTTTGGTAAACTAAATATCTGAATAATTAGAACTACCTAGATAAAAGACTCAAAATATTTTTCTTATCTGGTTGCTTGGTTAGGACATAGCCAACGTTTTATTGGAATGTAACATCTTGTACAAGCGCATATCATTTTTTTAAATAAACAATGACTTTATTTTTTTGGAGGCATCAAATGCTGCTTCAGTGGCCAATGGGAAAATGCCAACTTTCTGAAATGTAGTATCTATAACACTATTCTTTGACTAGTTTTTCATGCACGAAATATAAATTTAACTAAGGAGCAACATCTATCTCCAAAAACCAAAAATAACCATTTTGTTTTGAAGTTCATAGTCCACCAGTGTAAGTTTTAAACTGTGTCCGAAGGCTTAGGTAAGGTTCAGCAGTCAGGCATGACAGATGCATAATTCTAACCAACAGCGCACATGTGACATGCTTCCTACTGAAATTAAACTGCCAAATAAAAAGGAAGAATTGTGCCCTTTTTAATAACGAAGAATGCAATCGTTAGAATTCTTCAAATTTGGAATTCCAGCAGTGTTCTAGTGTTTTCTTCTTGATGTGTGACAAGAATGAATAATATAAAAAAATAAAAATAAACCTCATCTAAACAAGCAGTCCTTTGACTTTATAAGGTTCAACATCAAATACACCAAATTCTAAAAATATCCGAGACCAGTAAAATATCAGAGCTGAGGGGATAACATGCTGGAAATAGGAGATTTGTAAACCTTTTGATTGATTTTAACTTATTAGCAATAATTTTGTTCATTTCTGTTTAGACATTGCCACTTCAACTACTAGGGATCATGATATTTCATATTCGTATAAATATTTGAACTGGGTCTATAATACTTTTATTCTTGTATAATCTGAAACAAATCCTTTCCTTTAAAAAATCAAACAGATTTACACACAGTTGACTATTTACAAAGCACCCAATTAAATCCTACTTAATTCTCTTTCACTCTAAAAATTCCACCTAACTTGTGTGTGAAGTACCCATCACATTAAATGCATGATGTTCACAAACCCTGACAAGTCCTATCTAACCTATTAAATGTTACCTTCCTTAAGGAGAACAGAGAGTTGTAAAAAATAAGCATAAGGTTTTAAAGAAATGAGACCAGAAATCACAGCACAAGACAGATAAATCTACTTTAATATTCACATGTAAAAGTTACACATCACAAGAGATTGGACAGTAGCTTAGCGGTAACTAACATTGCTATAGTGAAAATCATTTGTATAAAAAAATAATCTAGATGCGGTCATCAGAATTTTTGGTCTATTTAAGTTAATGTTTGAAGATCGACTTTTATCCCTGCTTGAAGGATTTGCCATTATGCCTTTTTATTTTTTCCCACTGTTTGCTCTTAATATTCTTTGGAGGAAGGAAAGTAGAAAGTGTTCATTTCCAAGAGTCTGTCCTTTGGTAGCAAGCAGAGAACATTTTTCATTTCTATGATTTAAATAATCTGTACAGACATGAAACTTAGTGACATTAAGCTTTAGTGTAAAATGAAGAGTGATAAGCAATTTTTTTCACTTTGATAAAACAATAGATTTCGTAAACTCCTTAAGGATCCAAGCAATTTCTCATCCCGTAAGCAAAATGATTCAGAATCCATTTTGACCTCAGTTAAAAAACAAAAACCAAAACACTCTTTATATGTTACACTATAAAACCCTGTACTTAAAAACTGATAAGGTATATTTTCAACATATATGTTTCAAATACAAGGTTCAATCTAGGTTAAAGAAAACACATTTGAATGGACTCAGAACAAGTTTATTTTGTGATTAAACATCTCATGCAATCATGCAAGACCACTAGCTATAACTGTTACTTCCGAGTCTACAATACTGGGCAAAACAAAAACAAATTAAAAGCCAGGCCAAACAGAAAAGACATTCGAGATATCAAGAGCTCTGCAATTGAGCTGAAAAATAATTTTCCAAAAGAAATATTCCCATAGATTAAAAAAACACACACATAATATTTACAAAAAATATTTAATTAAAAATATCTTATAATTACAGTAGTCTATTAAAGCATATACTTTCTCACACTTATAGAACATCTCTATATATACATGGTATGAAATGTCACTCAGTTATCTATACAATATGTAACATTCTAGCAGGGAAAAGAAAGTTCCCCGCCCCGTTATAATCATCTATTTTAAACAATAGATGTGGGGAAAAAAAATATCTACAATGCTCTGGTATATTAGTAAAGCTTCCAAACAAAAATTGAGCCCCTTGGTCACAAAGCAGGCTTCTACAGTCGGATCTACTCTTGATCTTCTATTTATCAGTTCTGTCACACTTAAGCTTAAAAGTTTAACTGCACCTCCAAAAAACACAGAAATGTACAATTCACAGCAGTTATAAATGAAGAGACAAAAGAGAATATGTACGTAGAATGTTCATGAACGTGCAAAAAAAGGATGAAAGTTGTATTTTTCTTTCCTCTCCCCTCTCTCTTGGAATGACGAATGAAAACGTTTCTAGATTTGTTGATGTTTTTTCCTTTCCTCCGGTGGCCTTTTCTCTAGCTTCTGCTCTGCCCCCTCCCTCTCTAGCGCTCCTGGCTCGGGCTCAGGCGGTCGCACACCTGTGGAAGAGGAATGAATAGAGGGGGTGTGTGAACCTTCTCGCTGCAGACTAACTGGCGCCACCGACCAAACTCAAGACATGCTTGATCAACAACCCAAAACAAACCACCAGGTCAGACAACACCCGAAGCCCTGGGCCGGGCGAGACGCCCAGCAGGCAGCCGGGGGCCCCCAGGAAGCCCGGAGAGGAGACCCCCTGCGGGTCCCTGCCCGCGTCTCCCTCCATGGGTGTCGGACTGCGCGGGGGAAACGTCGGGACAGCTTCCACGCCACGAGGGTACCCTCCCTCGGGGGGTAGGGAGGTAGGAAGAGCCCGCTGGTCACCAGGGGAGACACAGGGGCGGCGGGGACAAGAGCCGATCTGTCTCCATTGAGAGTGAACCCCGAGTTCTAAAGCGACGTGTGGGTTCACTTACTAACTGGGTGGCAGGGAGAGAACGGATGTCTGCTTCCTAGGGAGTCTGCCCTCAAAAATGCTGGGGGCAAAGAACACCGCGGTGCCTGGCACCGGAAGCCCCCGGGGACGGGCTTCTCTGGCGACCGGCCACCCGAGACGGGAAATGCGCGCTCACCTGGACAGCGCGGCTCAGCGGCACAGAATGCTGTCGCCCTGCTTGTTCACCGCGCCGGCCTGGAACAGCAACCGAGCATCAAGGGAGAGGTTAGTAGGCGCAAACGACGCACTGGTCACGGTCCTGGATTCGTCCTCAGAAACCAGGATGGCGCGCCGACGCCCCCACCCCACTCTGCAGCCCGGGGGGCCCTCCGGGCTCGGGCTGGACTTGACAGCCCTGGATGCGCGCAGCCCCGAGTCCCGCCCTGCGCATTCTCCCGGACCGCGCTCGCCGAGCCCAGCAGGCTGCAGGCGGCCCGGGTCCCCTGGAGGAGATGGGGGAGGGGGCTGTCATTCTCGGCCGGCCCCTGCCCGGAGAAGGGTGAGCGCCCGCGTCCCGCCACCCCGCCACTGCCCCCCGGAACCCCGCCGTGCCCGCCCCCCGCCGGCGCCCGGCCTCTCACCGGGTCGGTGTTGAGCGCCGTGAGCGGGGTCCGCGGCGGCGCGGCCGGACAGGTCCCGGCCGGGTGGTGCGGCGGCGCGGGCGGTGGCGGCTGCCTCAGCAGAGCCGGGTGCGTCTCCAGCGCCAGCTGCAGGTCCAGGATGTAGTCGATAACGTGCTGCAGGATCTCCACTTTGCTGACTTTCTTGTTGGGTGGGATGGTGGGCACCAGCCTCCGCAGGCGGCTGTAGCAGTCGTTCATATCGCACTGCAGGCACAGCGCCGGCTCGTCGGCCGCCGCCTCGGCCGCCTTGCAGCGCGCTGCCGCCGCCGCCGCCGCCGCGGCTGCCGAGCCGCCCAGGCTGTGGCCGTGCTCGGCCAGGCAGCGCAGCGCCAGCTCCCCGCCACCGCAGCCCGACGGCGCCTTGCGGCCCGAGGGGCGCACCGGGCTCACCGCCTTCATCGCGCGCGCCCTGCGCCCTGCGCGAGCGGACCCTCTGGGGCGAGCGAGGGAGGCAGGCAAGCTCCGGGCCCCCGCCCGCGGCCGGCTCCGCTCCCTCTGCCTTCGCGCCCGGCGCGCTCGGGGCGCTGCGACGCCCCCGGCGATCCCGAGCCCAACAATTGACGGGAGGGTCGCTCCGGGTTTGCGAGGGGATCTCTGCTCGGGGGCGACACTCGGCCCGAACCAAAGGCAGGAAAAATCAAAACCACCGGAAGAAAAGTAGCCCACCCGGGTCTGCTAGTCACTCCCCTCGGAGACCCGACTAAGCCGGGCGCCGCCGGAGCTCTCCGTACCGCGGGTAGTACTCACAGCCGCGCCTCCTCCACTACGCTCTCGCCCGGCCCGCCGCGCAGCTGCATTTATAGAGCCGCGCGCCCCGGGGGCGGGGCCAGCGCGCGGGCCGGGTCGCGGCGCGAGCCGAGCGGAGCCGGGCTGGGCGCGCGGGCGGGGGCGCCGAGGGAGGAGGCGAGGGCGGGGGCTTCGGGCGGTGCTGGGGGGCGGGGAGCCGGGCAACCCGGAGTGGGCGGGGGGTCGGGAGTGGCCAGCCAATCAGGCGGGCAGTGCCACCTCAGGGAATGACGCTCGGGCCAATGGGAAGGGCACTCCATTCCGTCAACGCTGTGGGTCGCGGTTCTGAGAAAAGAGAGCTGGGTGGGAGTTAGGCCAGGCTGGTGTGTGCCCCAGGGAGGGGAGAAGAGAGAGCGAAGTTCCTGCGAAGAACTGCGGGAATGTGCGGCTGGAATTCACTCTCCCCCCGCTTCCCGCCTGGGCTGCCGAGGGAGCGCGGGGCCCTGCCACTTCTAACACCGCGGCGCGCAGGGACCCTCGTCCCCGGGATCCCAGTGCCTTGAGAAAGACGCACGAACAAGGCACGCTCGTTCTGTTCTGCATTTCCCTCCTCTGTTTTATTATTCGCCTTTTCACAATTGCCGAAACCGTAATGATGGAATGGAATGTGTAGCCTTTCCGTTTTCTTTAAAAAAAAAAACAAAACGCGAAAGCTTAGCAAAAGTATTTACAAAAAAGAAAAGAATGCCGAATTGAATGCAGGCTTTTGGTGAAGGGACATATAAATAAAACAAAAACGTGGTGGTGGGGTTTTCTTGGCTTTCTTTTACCCATCTAGATGCAAAAGTGGGCTCAAGAAATGCAATTACTTTGCACATTAAATTAGAGCACGTAAAGATTAAAAATGCATGGACACGGAGTATTTAAAATTCCACCATGACATATAATATTAATCCGTTTTATGTAAAATTCATACCTGTAACTTAATTTAGGCCATTAATGCACCGCTTCACATATTAGCGTACCCCGCTTTAAATAAGGTGATGAGAATGTCTGGAGTCTCCTCCTCTGGCAACAAAGCATTAAAATTCACCCTTCCCCTCTCTGGGGTCCTGGTTGGGCCCCACCCCGTAAAAAAAAGCCTGTTAATTAAGGGCGTTTTTGTGTTGGAGTTCTAATGGAAAAGCTGTCCTTCAAGGGTTCAAAACAAGATTGTACAATGAACTTTGGTGGAGCATTGTGTATACCCTTCAAGAAAAAAATTGAGCCCTTCAGATGAGAAATGAGCATAAAAATTCTCAGTCAATGGGGAAATGAATTTTGAGTGCCTCCACTCTGCAAACCCTCCCACCTTTAGACACGCTTGGAGATGAATTAACCCAAGAATTTTCTTCATTCGCGTACATGACATGGATTGGTGCCTTCGTTTTCACAGATAATTGAGAGAAAGAAACACGGACCTTATTTCTTCCTACCTACCCTGTCTATGTACTTCACTTTCTTCCTACTTCCCCTCCCAGAATTGAAATACCTGTACCAGGCAGATATTTTGTTTAGCCATCTCGGTGCTTTATGACTATTGTACTGCTATTTCCCCAGAGCACATTCCTTTTTCCTGATGAAATGAGGAGCAACTATTTAATGCTGGTTTCACAGATAGATGCAATAACCCTCCTCTCCTCCAATCCTTATTTATATGTTACTGCCTGTAATAATTGTTTGGAAACAACTGACATTCTCATTCATTGATGTGCATACATAGATGGTCTACATACACATTTATCAAGAAAATCGGAATTATAACACCCGAAAGAAGGACTTTCTTTTAAAGACAAGCATAGTCATATAGATTCTTAAATTAATACAAATACGCAGGAGAGAATATTGAGATTTTAGATAGAAAGTTGGGAGAGGGAGCGCTAGTGGGTGCAAACTATTATCTTAGAGCCAGTCATGTCATCAGAGCTGATGATGATAAATGGATATATGTATAGACGTTTTATTCCATTGATTTTTCTTTTTCCTGGTGTTTAAAAACTGCTTAAAAATTAAGAACCCAAGATTTTTCTCTGACAAAATATAGCTATGCTAATATGCCCAGGGCACACTCGCATTTAAATCTTTACATATCCTAACTTGATTAAAATTAAAATTTGTTTTAAATATGTGACACAAAGGAGCAATCATATCCATGTTTTTAGAATTTGCTCCATCTCAGAGAACCATGCCCTGGATATGGCAAGCAATGCCAAAGTTTCAGGTTTTGTTGGAGGTGCCTCATGCAACTGGCTTAAAGTTAGAGAGACTGAGTTACTTCGTGTGTGTGTGTGTGTGTGTGTGTGTGTGTGTGTGTGTGTGTGTGAGAGGTAGGGGGAGGTTCAGAGGAATGTACCTCAGCCTCATTAGCAAGAACACCAGGGAAAATTGTGATGCCTAAATCCTGCTGGCAAAGTAGGCAGAGGCAGTTATTGTATTCCTTGTTTTGAAGGTTGGAAGGCATGAAGACATTAAAAAATGAAAGTGCCACAGAAAACATTACGCAATGGAAATAAGGAATACGATCTTGTACTTTTTGGCCCATGAAACCAGAGAATACTAGAGGCTACGCAATGTATGTTTTTGTGTTCTTAGCCATGGACGCTTTTATATGACGTCAAATCTGAAGTCATGAAAGACTCCCAGCACTGATAGTTCAAAACAGAGTTTACTCAGCAATGATCAGATTTTGGATAAACCTTATAAGCTACATTATTTCTATTGTGCAGACAAGGAAATTTAGTTTGTGACTCTTTTACATCAAAGTGGTTTACTTGCACTTGTGAAAAATAAGATGGGCTAGCCCAAAGCCCTTTGTCACGGAAGTCCTAGAGAATCCCCACATTTGCCTCGATAGGAATCTGGAATGAAACACTCGTAGAATTGCTAGGAAGCCCTGGTGACCAGAGTTGTGTACACACCCCTCCTCCAGACAAAGAGCTCTGTGGCTCTCTCTTGGGATGTATTCTCGATGCTCATAAGACCCTTGCTGAACTACAACACCCAGGCCCTTCCAACTTACAATCACCCTGTGTTTACATGAAACAAGGGTATCAAAGCATATTGTACTATTCAGCCCAAATGCCTTTTCGGGACTTGATACTTCTTCCTCCATGGCCTCCAGGGAAACAGTGAGTTGGCTCAGACACACAGATAAACATGAGTATTCCCATGCCGTGGTCACTCTGTAGATGTCAGTGGTTACTGAAGGAGGCACATGCAGTCTCAAGGGGCTTAACTCTGCAGCAGGAATGTCCCTTGCTCCAAAAGAGTAAATTGGGCAATGTGGCAATACAAGCTCAAGGCTGCTTTATCAGACACTAAGCATTACAAACTTGTGCTACCCTTGGATTGCTGATACCAGTCCCGGAAACACTGATAATCTCCTGGTTTGCTAGGTCTTGGAAAAGGCTTATAGGAAGATGTTGTGTAATTAACGTGGCTGGGCAGATGTGGCCATCAAAAATGCCTTTTTTCAGTTTTGAAAGGTAGTCTGTTTAAATAAGAAGTATGTGACTTTTGGCCAGATATAGTAGCTCATACCTATAATCCCAGCACTTCGGGAGACTGAGGCAGGAGGATCACTAGAGGCTAGGAGTTCCAGACCAGTCTGAGCACCATATAGCAAGACCCCTGTCTCTACAAAAAATACATAAAAAATTTTCTGGTCCTGGTAGTGTGTGCCTGTAGTCCCAGCTACTCAGAAGGCTGAGGCAGGAGGATCACATGAGCCCATGAGTTTGAGGCTACAGTGAGCTATGATGATGCTGCTGTATTCCAGCCTGGGTAACAGAGGGAGACCCTGTCTCTAAAAGAAAAAAAAAAAGTGGTGACTTTAAACTTAGATTAAAAGACAGAAAATGGGAAGAAAGAACTAGAATTTGTTTTTACCTTAGGAAATGTAAAGACCATGGGCTCTGGAAGGAGACAGCTTGGGCTCCAGTTTTGGCTTCCTTGCTTACTACTTTTATATCATTAAGCTGGGTTCTTAAATTCCTGTACCTTTCATATTTGAAATGAAGATAAAAATTTTATTTGTTTTATCAGGTGTTTATGAGATACACTCACATATATACGTATGATCTAGATATAAGAAATCATATAAAGTTCTTAGAACAGTGTCTGGCACATAATGGGCAAACAATGTTAAAATTTATTATCATTTTTGGCAACTGTCTCTCAGTCTGTGGCTTGTCTTTTCATTCACTTCTTGATCTCTTTTGAGAACAGAAAATTTTAATTTTGATGACTTTCAATTTAGCAATTTGTTCCTTTATGAATCATGCTTTTGATATTGTAATCTATTTAAGATATCTTTCATAACTCAAGGTTACAAAAATTTTCTCCTAGAAGATTTATACTTTTTAGTCAGAGTTAGTTTCACAGTGTGGAGGTTATGCAGCACACAAGGCCCTGTACTCAGAAGGGCCCCACTTTTAGGTTAGTGCTCTGATCTTGCCATCTTGAAATTCTTAGTAATTTTTTAACAAGGGGACCTGCATTTTCATTTTGCACTGGGACTCACAAATGATGTAGCTAGTCATTGTTTTCTGTTTTATGTGTAGGTCTGTCATCTATGTTGAGGTTATTTTTGCATGTGGAGCAAGATACAGATTGAAGTTAATATTTTTGCATATGCAGATCCAGTTGTTTCAGCACCTTTTGTTGAAAAGACTATTCTCTTTTCATTGAATTGCCTTTGTACCTTTGTCAAAAATTGGTTGTGTACAGTGTCTATGTGTGGGTCTATCTCTGGCCTCTGAAATTTGTTCCATTGGTCTACTTGTCTGTTTTTATGTCACAACCACATTGTCCTGATTACTGTAGCTTTATAATAAGTCTTGAAATCAGATGGTGTTGAGCCCCTGACCCTCCAACTCTGTTCTTTTTCAAAGCTGTTTTGGTTCTTATGGGTGTATTGCATTTCTATATAAATTTGAGAATCAGTTTGTGGGTGTCTTCAAAAGTGGACTTGTATCCAGAACATATAAAGACCTATACCCAGAATATTGCATATAAAGGATTTTCAAAACACAATAATAAGGAAACACACAACTCAATTAAAAAATAAGCAACAAACTTAAGCCGACAATCCATCAAATCTACTAAAGTAGAAATAAAAGTGACAAATGAGTGCATGAGAAGATGCTCAACATCATTAGTCGTTTGGGACATACAAATCAAAACTACAGTGAGATACCACCACACACCTGTCAGAACGGCTTAAATTAAAGACCTAACATACTAAGTGTTGGTGAGTAGGTGGAACAACTGGAACTCTTCATTCGCTGCTGATGGGAATGTAAAATGAGGAAAACTACTTTGGAAAACAGTTTGGCAGCTTCTTAGAAAGTTAAATATACACATACCATATGACCCATCCACTCCATTCCCAGATATTTACCCAAGAGAAATGAAACCATCTATCCAAGGGCCAAAGGGGCATGAGAATGATGGATGTGTTTACTATCTTATTGACCCTGTATCCTATTGCTGTCAGTCAGGTACCACAGTGTTAACTGAATGGTGGGGAGATATATTCTAAAGGAGGCATGAGACATATACTGATTTAATATTTCAGCTATAATGGTTATCCATTAACATATTTCATCAGTTGTTAGAAACAAACTATGCTAAAAACTACTTTCACTCCTCCTTGTTTTGTATTGTTCTAGCATAACATGGATTTAAGTCTCCGAGGAGGACCCAAACTGATTATTTGAAATGGTTTTACCCATGTGCAAAAACCAAAGCCATGTTCTGCACTCTTGCCTCTGTGCTTCACTCCAGTTGTAGCTGCGTCTCCTGTCTCAATTATCCCAACTGGCAGCTGCCATGGGGCAGACACGCACTGGGTAGAGAAGATAAGAAGACTTCTCATTCCATATTCAGGATGGTCTACCATTTTTTTGTCCTCTCCAATCTTTCCTTAGGCAAGAAAAATAAACACTGTAACAAGATTAAATATATTCTACTGTTACTTCCAGAGAAGGGAGCAAAAATTCCCAACGGGTACCATATTTTTACCTCTAAAATTCTATAGCTCAACCTGTGTAAATGCAGCTTCTCCATCTAGCAAGGGGTGGGATTCACGGGGGTAGAGTGAGGATTAACTGCTTTCGAAAGTCCCGGGAGAAAGGCAGTAAATAAACAATAGGGAGTAATATACTAGTACCTAGCACATACTAGATACTCCATGTCCGCTGATGTCTATGCCATTATAGAAAGGGGCTTGTAGTAGGTAAAATGGTTATGAAGATGCCAAAGAGATCAAGTTTTTGCTTTAGCTCACTTTATCCTTTAGTAGAGAAATTCTAGACAAGAATGATTATTATTATTTCTTAAAAATTCACCACAATAAATATTAATATGCATCTGTCTCTTACATTCTTTCTTTGAGCAGATAATGCCACAAGTGAAGTCATCACTAAGAGCAAACTCCTGCTAGATTCACACCACTGAAAAGGTTTTAATTATACTTCTCTTTCTCTTAAAGTGGATACAAAATAATTACAAAATATAGAAAAAACATAATTAAATGTATTTTAATTACTTTGAGGAAAAAATGCTAAACAAACAGTAAATTTCTTCACACCTTGGAACTGAATACTGACTATGGGTCCAGTCAATCTGCCTCCACTGAGAGAAAAACTTTCCCGTTTTGTTGATATCTAGGTCATGGTTCTAGAGAACTGATACAATGTTCAAGAAACAGTTGCTTCCCCCCTCTTCCCACCAAGGGAATGTTTGAGACATTTTTGTGGTCCCCACACAGTTGTTCTTGGTTGTTCCATAGGCCACGATGTCAGTGAATTTTGCACCTGCAGCGGAAAATGACCATTTAATGAAGATGAACAGGATGAAAACTCACTTTGCATGTGAAATAACTAAAGGTAGTACATTTTTCATACTAGCAAAACATGGGCAACAAAGCGCTACAGGTATTACAAATTCAGAATTAAAGGAAAAAGGACTGAGCTAACTTTAAACTTTATCAATGTTAGTAGTTCTATATTAAAATACTCTGGTTTAAACAAAACCATTTCTTTGGAAGAGATTGTAATCCTGTAGGTAGAACTATTTTTCCATGAATAGAATTAAGTCAAAAGTACATTCTTTAAAGACTAAAAGCCTTAATGAAATATCTTGTCTTAAAATGTATTAATAACTGTTTGACAGAAAAATCAAAGTTTGATAAAGCATTAGATAATACTCGGTCTGATGGAACCATGTTTACCATTTAAAAACCATCTTGTTCATTAAGTCAACATTAATGTATGATTCTCTTTTTAAGTTTTGTTTTAATAATCAGTGAAATAAGTGCTATCATGCAAAATAAGATAATTACTGTGACAACACTGCAAAAATGCAACATATATTGTCACCAAGCTTAGTGAGCATAGGATTGAAGTTATATGATGTCAAAGCAACTTGTTGAAAATGTTTTTAACATTGGCAATCGACCCATTTTTCATTGCTCTGTCTTTATCAGGAATCTACAACCTGTAATAAATAAAATGATTTTGCCCCTCGGCAGATCATTAAATGGGCAATGTTTGGCACCTTCCGATATTGTCCGTTAATAGTCACTCCAGAACTGCCACCTCTATTCTCTGATGAGCACAGTGGAAAGACTATTAATGCTTTTCTTATCCAGCTTCTGGAAAAACCATCCTCATATACCAATGAGATGTATGCTTAAGACCTCTATATTATGAATTCTACTATGACTAACTCGTCAGCCCTACTTTTAAGGCTGTCTGTTAACTGATCCTTCTCCAAAACTCTTTCAATTGAATTGAATTGAATTGAATCAAGCCAATTCTATACAAACATGTATTGTACACCTATTGTATGACAAGGCTGTGTTTAAGAAAAATAAGTCCCTTACCCTCATGGAGCTTGCTTTTTAGAAAATGGCTTAAACAAATTAAAAATCGATTAATGCAATACGATATGTTCAGTGCAACGATACAGGCATGGTTAGGACACAGTGGGGGCAAAAACCAAAGCCTCAGTCAAAGGAAATTTACTAGAGCTGTATTTTGAGAGATGACTTCATCATTAGAAGAAGATGTTCCAGGTAGTGGGAACAGCATGTGCAGAAGCTTGGAGGAATGACACTACAACGTTCCCCCTTGTTGTTCTCTCTGCCTGGGTTCAAACACTCCACCTTCATTTCTTGATATTCAGTTAGTACTTTTCCTCATCTCATGATAGTCTTTCCACCTGAAACACTTTCCACTCACACTTATTCCAATCCACCGTCATCAACTCTTTCGAAAGACACTGTAGGACTTAGTGATGCATGGTTCTCTATCCAGAAAACCATCTCTCATTAATCCCTTGGCTATAAACACTTTCACATACCTTTACTTTCTATTTTATAATAAAAGTATATACAAATTGAAAAAATATCAAAAAATACAGAACAACATAAAAATGAAAGTAAAGGTCATCTATAAACCCACACCTAGAAATAACCTCTGTTAACATTTTATTATGCATGTTCCAGATTTTCTTCATGTATATAAATATTATACATATAAATATTATTTCTTGAACAAAAATTATAGTGTGCAATACTTATTCTTGGAAACCTAAATTTTTTTGTAAACCTAATTTCACTTCATATAATGTGAATATATTTCCATAGCAATAGCTACCTGTCTTTGTAATACTTCTTATGGTTGCATAGTATTCTATTACATGAATGTGTCATAACTTCTTTATCAAATCCTTTATTGTAAATATTTTAATTGTTTCCAATCTTTTTTTTTTTTGCTATTTACTGTTATCATGTCTGATGTGCTTATTTCTTCTCAATATTGCATCACAGTTTGCCGTTGTTGACATGCTACTATGAAATTATTTTAAAGCTATGTGAGGATTGTGTGTTTTAGATCTTCAAGGAAGTGAAAGCATCTTAGAGGCAGGGCCAGTTCTTCCTTATCCTTTTGTAAGTCAGTAAAGAGAATTATTCATATAGTAAGTGCTCACATGGCTGCTCGGGTGAGCTGGCTGCTCAGGTCAGTTGCTCAGGGCAACCTGCAGATTTTGTACATGTTCAGAGAGTGGCCAGCCTGCTTTGGTGGGAAGCAAAAAGGCTAGAGCAGAGTAGTAATAGGTCCACCAGATCAGCTGATGTCCCTGGAGGGTTCTAGATAGAAAGCTGTAGGAGAGCAACTAAAACTTTAAATTGTAAATTTGCTAGAGATCTTCTTAGGTGAAGGAGAGGCCACAGGTGTAGAAAGCAGAGCATGTGATCTGCAAAAGTAAGAATAGGAGCATACATGATGAATAGGGTCTTGGTTGGTTCTCTCTCTTTTGGTTCTTTGTCTCAATGCAGATTTTATCACTAGGGTTACTTTCCTATTTTTTTTCTTTCAACTCCTTATTTTCTTGCCCGATCAGAACATAAATGCAGTTACAAACAATTTGGCAATGAAGTTTATGTCCCCTCAGTGAGCCAACTAATCATTATATTCACCCCTATTGACCCAAACCTTTTTATTCCCAGGTCAAACTAGTTTTCTTTTGAAGGCTGTAGTAACCACCATGCTGTAATCTGATGGCAAAAGATAAACCCTTGTTCTATTGGTAAAAATGTAAATGAGGACTAAGTAAATAGAAAAGCAATTTTTACCAAGTTTCTTTTTGGAAATTCAGATGATCATTCATTTCATTGAATAGCCAAACACAGAGCTATGTAATGTAAGTAGCTACAAGGGTTCTATTCAACAATATGAATTTGAAATGGCTATTATAATATATTACCAATATACCTTGTTTATTTTGTCAAAATTTGTCTTGGAATAGAAATATCTTTACAACAAAAATGAGTTTTCATTTTTTCAATTGGAATATGATTAATGTTTTAACTTGTTGATGAGGCAGCAGTTTTATAATCCAGGTGGTCAGAAATCTATTATTTAGTTTTTGAAAGGACGTAAAATAGTGATAGCAGAGCAGTGTTCCTTCATCCTGCCACAGCATGTTTGCTGAGCCATCAGGCTCCTGAGTCATCTTTATATCTGTGAACTAAAGGAGACTGGCTATCACTTTATTAAAATGGTGGTTCTACAATATTTATGGCCGCTGTTGTAAAGTGGCCTCTTTCTTCCTTCTGACTTGAATTGCCTAAAAAAAAAAAGTGTTGACTGTCCTATGTCTTGATCAAACTTAGAATTGTTTCAAAAAGTGGGAAGAAGTCATGGCCACAGTTCTATTTCTACTGTCTTGTCAGTGAATTTGCAGACAATCCCAGATTTTCAGGGTGGGTGAACAGACTAAGCGAAAGTGATAGCCAACTTCAAAGACCGTTTCTCAACCATCCATCAACTTGCTAGTGGGATGGTACGTGGTGGAGTGGGGGAATTGGCTCATGGTCTCCCTGTCATTCTTTCTTTTTTGAATAAAAATTACACATCTAAAACAATATGGCTTCTCTTCTTGCCCATTATAATTTTATCAATGATTGTAACACATGCTGAGTAAAGGTTATTTTATAGTGGGGTGAGGCAGGGGGAAGAATTTGGATTTACTGATTGGGAAGTGTCCAGACATGAACTGAATAAGTATTCAAATTTTTCAGAGATGACATAGAAAAGAAAATACATGAGATGGGGTTAGAAATCCAGGTCTGACATTTAGGAAAGTAAATATAAGGAGGCGAAAAATATTAGTGAAGATATTTTGAACCAATGAGCTATTTGAATTACAGTTGCTGGAACAGGATATATTTACTAGATAAACACATAGCATTTCCCATGTGTTCAGATATTGAAAGTGTAATATTATTAGCTGGGTGGGAGATTGGACTGGAAATTAACTAGGTTGCCTCCAAATGTAAGATTTTACTGTTCCATGGCCTTCTTACATCACTGTGAAGACTATTTCCTCTTCATTTTCAATCTCTAATTAGCTTTGCAATTATAGATTTAGTAAAATGCTTCAGTGGACTTCTCTTTTGAATACCTAATACCACTTTAGTACAGGCAGTCAAGAGAGAAAACAGGCACCTTGGTGATGAAGGTACATGGCCTATGCCAATAATGGTAATATTTCATCTTGTAAAAGATTTCAGCATTTATTTTAAAGCATCCAGTTTGCTATGTGCACGCCTTGTACATTACCACCTAGCACAATAATATCATCTACTACTTGGAAGATATTTAGTGGCTGTGTTCTTGAAATACAAAGTATAATCCTAAATGATCAATACTGATTTCCATTAATCATCCAAGAAAACTAGTCCCATTACTCCATAGTCCTATTGTACAAATGAATTCTGATTATTGACTTGTTTTTTTATAGATGCTAGAAAGTAGAATCTATATAGTTCTAAAAAGGATTTGCAACAACTTACCTTATATACAACACAGTATTGTCAAATTCAATCTTCTAATTAAAGCAAGGAAATAAGTAGCCAGTTTCCCTACAACTATGTTACATTAAGTTCAAAATTTAGGGAAGTGCATGCATTCACTCTTGCATCTCTTCAAATACCTAAGGCATTTAACCTGAGGCCTGAGTCTATTGTATTATCATTTATTTATTACCTATCAGTATGTTCTAGGTCCTTCTATTTCCTCTGGAGATTGAAACCTTTATGAAAATAATGTACATTTTTTGTTCTGATCAATAGGTTCTAGAAAATTATACATGCAAATATGAGTTACTTTAAGGGTGTGTTCAGATAAATCCCTCTTTCATCGTTTTAAAAATCACTGGCAAAAGTAAAGACACTGATTGTAGCTAACACTGGTTCCCAAATGTTAATGTGCAAAACAATCTAAGTACTTGCTTAAAATGTAGATATCTGGGTACCATTCCTAGGTATTCAATTTCACGTGGCTCTGATGTAGTGATTCAAGGACCACATTTTGAAAAATACTGGCCTCATCAACAGTAAGTTTAATAGTAAATTTAAAAAACAAACACTACACGTATGGGATTTCATCAAGCCTATGGGTAAAGGTAGATAATTCAAGGCAGAATTTTTTGAAAGTTATTTGTGCAGAAACTTCAGGAGTCAACACACTACGAGTGGGAATGAACTAGAGAGGGAACAAAGTGGAGATGGATGATGATGATGATGGGGACAGCATACGGTAGCTGCCATTTATTGAATTGTCCTAGGTTCAATAAGTTTACTTATTTACTATTGATTGTCTGTGTTACATATGGATATAATGTTTAACCTCACGACAATCCTGAGAGACATTATCTCAAAATGAAAGACTGAATGAAATCAGTTAGCAGAGGCCATCAGTAAAGTAAATGTAGATTAAGAACTTTAAAAGAGCAAAAGAAGTCAATCAGTGGCAAAGAGATTAATAACCTATACCTAAAACTATATCAACATCTATATCAATAGGTATGTATGTACAGGATACTCACTCTTAGAAGTCTAACCACAAATCATTTAAATACTAGTATTCATATACATGTTATATATTTTAAGCTTAATATCAAGCCAGGTGTGATTGAGGGAGGAATTGTCAAAAAATAAATACAGAAAATCCAAGATGAGCAGAGTAAACTGGTTTTCCAAATATAGCCTCTTAGGAGAGAAAGGAGGAGTAGAGTTTACCCAGCCAGGTTTTGCTCTGGAGAACTCCCAATGCTGTGTAACCACCGCAGTAGCTTTGGCGTTCCTGTTGATCACAGCCAGCAAAATGAGGGTGGAGCCCCTTTTTCTGACAATGAGAACTCTTTACAGAGTTTGGTGAGAACAACATGAGCTTACTCCCTAAAAGATCTCAAAATTCAACAGAATGATGAATCATGAAAAGCATTATTATTAACTCTGGTATTTCATTTTAAAAGCTAAAGTTATGTATAATACATCCTTTTATGAAGCTAAACTGTATAACTTCTGTAATTCATAAGTTATCTGAAGATAAAATCAGTAGATGTGGGGGAAAAACATGATTTGTAATCTGCAAGATATTTTGAAAAAAACCTCATGGGTACCAGCTCTGGAGAAGTAATGAGAACTGAGACCTCATCTGGCTGCAGTGCTAGCGCCACTACTGACTGGAGGGGCTCATGTCATCTTTTCTGCTTCAGCTTTCTCCTCAATGCAACGAGAGCCTAGAACTGATTGATTCATAGGGTTCTGCTCAACTCCGGTGTTCTGTTTCTAATTAATTAATTAAGTTATTGATACGGGGGTCTTGTTTTCAGATGAATTTAGGTTGCAGGCCAGTATGATTTGCCTTCCCCAAGAATGACAGCAATTTCCTCAAGAGAGTTTTTAAGTAACGGTCAGTAAGAGACAGGGGAAGACCCTCTGGCTGCTGTGTTGAGAATGTTCTGTAGAATGCAAGGACAGAAGCAAGGAGGAGACTACTGCAAGCACGCAGGCTTTAGCCAGGGTGATTCAGCGGAGGTGTTCAGAAGTAATTGGTTATATTTTGAAGGCATGATCAGTGGGATTTGCCTATGGAATGAATGTGGATTGTAGAGAAGAGTCAAAAATGATTCCGTAGTCTTTGGTCTTAATAACTAGAAAGCAGAGTTGACATTTATTGATGAGGAGTCCTGGGTGAGGAGCAGGGTTGAGGGAAGAATAGTGCAGTTCTGCACACATTAATCTGAGATGCCCACTGAACATTCAAGTGCCACATTCAAGTGGCAGTTGGACATATACCTCTGGTGTTCTGGGAGATGTTTGGGATGGAGATAGAAATTTGGCAACAATTGTCTCTGCATGAATGGCATATAAAACAACAGACTGGATAATGTCTTCTAGGGAGAGACTATAGCTAGAGAGGGAGTCCAAGAACCAAGTTCTGCATGCATCCCTTCGATGTTCAGAGATTGGGGAGAAAAGGAAGAGGCAGCCAATGAGTTTGAGAAGAGAGGCCAGTGAGAAAGGGAAGTCAAGGGAAGAAGTTGTTTCAAGGAGCAGGGAGTTCCTCAGCCAGATCAAACGCTATCAACGTGATGCAGCTGGAAAGAAACTTCACAAACAAGGGAAAAGCCCATTGGAAATGGAAGGTGCTTTATCTACTTTGTGCCATTGGACAGCAAGCACAGGAAAGAAAGAAGACTTTTAAATGTGATGTATTCAAAATACAGATAGAGACATGCCAATCTGGGTAAAAATATTATCACCTGCTTTTAAATTCCGTCTGCTAGAGTACCATTTAGTAATTTCTTCTAAGAAGAAATTTTGTTTTCCTGTGTTTTCAGTGCCCTCAGGGAGTTGATACAGCTCTCCAAAATGCCTACTTTCTGAGTGGAAGAATGCGTTGTAGAAGAATCTGTTCCAAAGTCTCTAAGTGAAAAAAAATTGTTTTCTCTTTTTGTTGCTCATCATTTAAAAGTATTCCTGGATTTCCTTGTAAACAGAATACTTGGAATGAATGAACGAACTGAGAATGTCTGTGGATTAGGGGACATACTCTAAACCTTGTTTCACAAGGATCTTTGCGGCATGCCCATGGCTCTCTGAGCATCCTCTCTACATTGACGCTGAGATCTGTAATTTAAACCCCCTCTTATCTGCTACCCCCTTTTGTCTCCAGCTACCCCAGAGAATGTTCAGGTGTTTTCTGGGTGACCTGTAAGATCACCTGTATTTTCTGCACTTCTCCAAGCCTGGACAGGAAACAGCTCTGGCAGCCACCTGGAAATTCTGATTATGAGTCTAGTCTTCTCACTTGCCTGGTTGCTTTGTGGGGTCAAATAAAATTCTTCCCACTCAGGTCATTCCCACTAGTCTCTCTTCTATTTCTGCAGTCCCCAACCCCCCAGCCATGGACCGGGCCGCAGAGCTCTGCCTTCCTCCCCTCCATCCATCTGTGGAAAAATTGTCTTCCATGAAACTTAGGAAGCGGGGTGGGGACTGGGTGGTGCACTGCAGGAGGTGAGTGGCGGGTGAACAGCAAGGGAAGCTTCATCTGTATTTACAGCCGCTCCCCATCGCTCGCATCACTGCCTGAGCTCCATCTACACTCCTCTTCCGTGGAAAAATTGTCTTCCACGAAACTGGTCCCTAGGGCCGAAAAGGTTGAAGATGGCTGCATTTGATCCTTTTTGCTTGTGGATTTCAGAATCTCATGTATGAGAATGATATTTTCACATATTCTCAGAGAGAATGTACTTCTTGGTAGCTTTAAGGAGAAGAGGCCCTTTTATTAGTCAGTGGTCTTGAAAAAGAAAGGATCACACAGTAACTTTATTATTAAGCTTAGATTTTCTACAGTGCAGATCATGCAGCTAGTTTGCCTAATTATCTGATATTTCATTGGATTTTTAAAATTTTTGATTCTCAATTATGCCTACTGTATTTATATAGGCACAAACCATGGGAGTAACTTGGTGAAGGATGCTTCCTGCTATGTTAAGCTGTGTACTATTTACCTGACATTACTTAGAAACATCTGCTTATCATAACATAATTTAGCATTTCATTTTGTTTCCACAGTTGCCTTAAATACCATGTAATGACAGTGCATTGAATGTTTCCCTCTTCTCTTATTTATCACAATTAAATGTTAATTTATAACAATAAAAACAGATTTTTTTTTGTCTTTACTCCCTAAATTTTCTACAACAAACATGAATTACTGGTACAAAAAAAATGAAAAAAGAATATATTGTCAAAGAATTTCTACTGTAAATGTTTTTATTTTTTATATTTAGCTATTTTTTGTTTAGTATTCTTATTCAAAGAGTATGGATTACTTCCCAGTGACTTTTCTAGCTTAATGAGGGATCTTGGGAATATCAGTTCTAGGCGAAGACAATGAGCATAAAAAATAAGACGCATGTGAATTTTCCCTAGAATATACATATAAATATAAAATCCAGGAAGTCTGGAAGGCAAAGAGCAGCACAGAAAGATGTTTGTAAAGGAAGTCATTGGTACCCAGCATTATGAGGTACCTAAGATACATCAGGGTATAAGAATATTACATCATGGGCAGTTTTTGAGTGAATTTATTTCTCTTTAGGTCATATATGCTCTGAACATAATTCTTATTATCCTTCATCTTTTTAAAACATAATTTTTTTATTTGTAACTGTTTTAAGTGTACAGAAAAGTTGCAAAGATAGATTTATAAAGCTCCTATACACTCTTTACCCAATTTTCCCAGATATTCACATTTTATATAAATATGGTATATTTTTGATGATTAATAACTTAGTTATTTTACTATTAACTAAGTTACAGACTTTATTTGGATTTTGTCAGTTTTTCCATTAATGTACTTTTTCTATTCCACGATACGATCTGGGATATGAAATTGCATTTAGAACTCTAACTTTTGAGAACAGAGTTAGAGCTATAAAGACCTCAGACCCAATAGATAACAATTGAGATTTGCAGTCAGGAAGAGTAGATAGAGCACAGATGTAAGCCTTAGAGAAACCTTGATTTCAAAGATGTAGCCATAATTAATGTTTTACTTTCAGCAATTTATATTTAAGTTTCTGATGCTACTGTCAGGGTATCTTGCATTTTCCTTTGTTATCAGGATCCAATAAGGGTTCTTTTAAATCAAGTGATATTGAAAAGCCTGTTAACTATGATATAATCCTCAGGCCAAGTGAAGAACAGTATCTTAGAAATTAGCAGCAGCATGTCAATGAAGGTGTGTATGTAATATTCTGGGATACAGTTATCTACATATATAGGTGGTATCTTATGCATCTCATCTCCTCCCAGGTTATCCTTTTACCCTTGAACTGTAGCCACATTAATTACCACAATGTTTATTTAACTCATTCATTTACTCAAAACATGCAGGGAGAACCAGTTATGTGCTAAGCACTGAACTGAGCTATATGGACTCGATAGTCTTTTGGATGAATCCAGACAAGATAGTCAGGTTTGACTGTACGGTGGATAGGTGCTAATGGAGGGATTCACAAAGCGCTGTGGAAAGAAGCATAGAAGACAAGCGTGAGGCAGAGAAAACTCATGCAAAAGACATGAGGCATGTGCTATCATGGTCTTCTCGGTGTTCCAGTCCAGCTGTAGCACATGCCTACCTGGGAGGCAGGAGCCAGAGCTGGATGTTGAGTGGGGGCTGAAAATGACAAAGGCCTTGGATGCTAGCCTAGGGGTCTAAATTCATCATGAAAAGGATGGGAAATCGGTCATATTATTTGTGTTTTGGAAAGATCAGTGTAGACAGTGGACTGCTGGAGGAAAAAATGTGAAGCATGGAAACCAGAGTGAATGATTTCGGGTAGAATGATTTAGGCAAGAAAACACAAAGACCTCCTTCTTCTTAACTTGTCCAACACTTAAATCATTCTCTTTAAGAACAAGATGAAACGCCACTTCTTCTGAGAAACCTTTTTCCCCCCACTCCTCGGAATACCTAGTCACTTACTCCCATAGCTCTTGGTTAATAACTCAGTTATAATATTTATCACAGAGTGTTGTAAGGACTGTTTTTCATATCTGTCTCCCCACTGCGATGAACTGCTCTAGGTCAGGGCCATGTCTTATTCATCTTGGCATCTTCAGCATTTAGGACAGTGCCTGGTACAGGGCGTCTGCTCAAATATTTGATGAGTGAGAAATGGAATGAATATCTGCCAATCAAGAATAGAATGTATGAGAATTGACCTTCCCCCCCCAAATTTAATTATCACTATTACCCAAATTAATTTTTGCAAAATTCCATGTGCAACCATTTAATTAGTTTAATTGAGGAAACAAGGAAATGAGGCTCAATTGAAGAAATTATAAGCCTTTAAGCAATTGATATGGATTAGAATTGCTTGGTCATATCGTAGATAATCAAAATTGTGAGTTAGCAAGTTACAAAGAAAAATGTTTATGAATGCAAACGTGGTACACAATATATTACAAAAAACAATATTGTGTGATTATCTCAACTACTGTATATGAACCAAAATTTTTATAGTTCCGAGGGTCATTATTTGGCTAAGCAAAACCTGTGTGCTTCTGGGTGCTAATTAATTTTCTGGGAAAAAACTTGAGTTAGCCTATATGGATTCCTGTTGCCTAGTTTGTAATTAGTGAGTTGAACTGGAGGTCACAAAAGCAGATACCTAAGGGGGCCAGACAGGTAGCAGAAATGAACAAAGGTGACTGGTATAAGAAGCTAAGATGTTGGAAAGATGCTTGTTTACTGGATTTTGCCTGACCCATCTCAAAGTGGCAGGCTTTTTGATTCAACAGATTGCTGACATGCAGGAACTTGGGGCCACTTTGCCATAACTTATAATTTTTTAAATTAGAAACAAAATATCTCAGTTTTAATTGAAATTATGTTTTTATTGACAATAAGTAAAAATAATTGATACTGTATGAGTAAATCCTCTTCCAGCAATAACAGACGAGGTTGTTTTGTACCAACCTTCTCACTGAAAGCAGCCAGAGAAGCTGTACTAAAATTAAAAAAAATAAAAATCTGAAAATTGTTGCAGAGCCAACAAGGCAGTGAAGAATTGTGGGGTCATGAGCAAGAAGATAAAAGTCCATAGAGGTGAATCTGGTATTTGGGTTCACTTTTCTCGTAAAGGTGATTGCTAATTCTGAAATCTGTGGCTTAGAACATGAAAACTGAGAGGTCTTTGGACGGACTCATGGAGCTGGGTGACCAAAAATTGGAGGTCAATGCTTACTGAGGAGCACAGATCTTGGTAAATACCTTAGGCAGTTTGGATCCAGAAGGGCTATACTGAAGCATAACACTGAACTGGAAGTAGACCAATTCTTACAGAAATTAAAACCCAACCTCAGGTGATCTCCGATTGCTGATTAGATTAAGATATTTTGGGGTTACTAGTGCCTCTAACCTGGCTACGTGCCAAAAGCATTATGTACATTGTCTCTGGAGAATTATATAAACTAATATAGCATCATACACAGAGTCTCCTGACAATTTCCACATACAATGTCTGGCAGTAGAAAATAACTAGGCAAACAAGGAGACAGGATGTGACAAAAAACCAAAAGAAAAACTGGGCTGTAAAAAATAGGAAATCAGATTTTGAGCACTGCTCTAAACACTTTGAGTACAGATGTTGCATAATGGTACCAGTGCAGTAAATTGCAGATTGACTTGGTTTATAGTATAGCATTAAGGATTTGGCAGAAATAATAAAATTGTTTTTTATGGACCACAAAAGATAACAAAGATTACATAGATCAAAAAAACGCTGAGAGAATTGATGAGGTTCAATTAGCTTCAACAATGAATTGAACCTTTGGTGACTCTTATAACTATGAATTAACCAATCAAAATTTCCAATCCAAAATCGTACCTGAAAAGTATTGACAGATAAATTCTGAGAGGCAGTGTAGTAGTTTCCATAGTCTATGAAATCATATAGATCTAGGTTTGACTGCTGGGTCTGCTTCTTACCAGGTAGGTGACCTTGGATTAGGTACTAAACTCTCTGACCCTTTGGAGTCCTAATTTCTGAAATATATGGATAATAATTGATTTGTTGAGGTTGCTAAGAAAATTAGAAAATACATATAAAATTTCCAAGCATAATAGGCCCTTAGAGCAGGCATGGTAGTCCACTTACAGAGATACCGGTGGAGAGAGGGTCTCCATTCCTCTCTATACCACTCAGAGCTCTCTCCACCCTGTTGCCTTCAGTCACACACATTTCTTTGTTCTCTCTCCTTTTCTTCCTCTTATTTTTTTTTTTATTTTGAGAAACAGAGAATCTATCGCATGTCATCAATTATCATCAGGAAATGAATACATTTTAAAACATCACTGATTTAAATTTATTCTGAGAGTACCAAAAAAATGACCTTTTTACTTTTCTCACAATATGTCAAGAATAAAATATCAGTATGGGCTGTCTGTTCAAGCTAAAAATCTATTAGGTTTTTACTTCCTTGCCAAAGAGAAAGGGTTTTAGCTTATATTTGTGTGGCTGATAGCTTCCCTTGTGACAAGCAAGACATCTTAGTAGAGACCTGAGTCATCAGCAAGACCCCCAACCGATTCAGTAAATGTGTGGAATCCTGGCAGAGCAAAGCTTTCAAATTCATTATCTGAACCTTCATTTTTGGGCCATCTTTGTTTTCTGCAATACCTTCTTCTTGTAAGTGTAAATTTCTATTATACCTTCCCATATTGAAAGACAAATACTGTGAGATACGCAAAATTAAAAATATAATGTGCATTTTACAAATTATTTTGAAATACTCCCCTCCTGAATGGAATGCTATTTAATAAGTATCATTTGTCCAGTGATTTTCACTAGACTTTAAAACATATTAGAGAACAATTTTTTATATCAAAAATATATAAGAACTTTCAATTTTCAATCTATGTACTTCAAATATTAGTACCTAGGAGAATTTTAATGTGTTTGCTTTCCTTCATATGAAAAATAAATTGAACCTTTGTTCTTTACTTAAAACTATTTAGACACTATGTACCTGATCTCTATTTGTGTATTTTATGCCTTGATTTTAATATCTCATTTTTATAAGGATGGTTTTCCTCCAAGTTAACGTCAAAAAAAAAAACAGTATTCTTAAAGAATGGAGTCTTGTATTATTTTCTGAACTAATAAAACATTCTGAATGTCAGGGCAAACTCTATTGAAGCGAATATTCCTACAAAATTTTTTATCAACTTAAGTTGATAAATAACAAAATATATTTTGCAGTTTTATCATTTTTACTGCCTCTTGCTTCTTCCATATTGGAAATAAATTTTAATTGAATAGCTATGCATTGACCACTTATTAAAACTAGGTTTTGTACCCTGGCCATGGAGGATGTTAGCATGAATCAGTCCCTATACTCAAGGAGTTCATGGGTTCAGATGTCCTGGACACTTCCAGTGTCCTGAGGGTTTTAGAGGAGACATTCTCACAGGTTTGTTTGTTTGTGTTTTTCTTTTTACCCTTCTCCTTCTTCTTTTCAAATAAACTTTATTTTTTAGAGCTGCATAACAGAGATTTACAGAGACATTGGAAAGACTGTACACAGAGATTCCACATACTCCACATCCGGTTTCCTCTATTATTAACATCTTACCTTATTATCCTATATATAATTATAATTAATGAACCAATACTATTGCAATACATTATTATTAACTAAAGTGTCTACTTTATTCAGATTTCCTTAGTTTTCCGCTAATGTCCTTTTTCTCTTCCCATTCAGAATACCGCATTACTTTTAGTCATGGTGTCTCCTTAAGATTCCTTTTGATTGTGATAGTTTCTCAGACTCTTCTTGTTTTTTATTATCTGGATAATTTTGAGAAGTAGTTTGCTTTTGCTTGAAAAAAAGAAAAGAACTTGATCACAGGCTGAGAATCATACCCTGTGATTATCCGTCTGCAAGAGGCAGAATTCCCACTCCACCAGATAATCCTCTGGTGAGGGCTGTGATGAGATTGTTCCACACGACTCCAACAGTGCCCCTCATTGTGGCTCTTCTCCAAGTGCACTCACCCGACACCCCCTGGAAGCAGCTGTATTTTCAGACCACTTTTCTGTCTCTGGCCTGTGATGTTTGGCCTCTCCAAATCTGTTCCGGTCCACCTCAGGCTCTCCTGCTTCCAAATAATTCTTTATACCAAAGGTCCTAATTGCTTCTTTTAACTAGCGACGCAGTCCACATTTTTATCAAGCAGAAATCTTGTATCTCCTTACTCAAGAGCGGAGAGAGCTCAGTCTTCAAACACCACAATTGCTGGGTCTCTGCTTCCTGGAGAGGAGAGGAGTTGTTTGCATTCCATCCTTCTTCTAGAACTCCTAACAATTCCTAATGCAGCCAAGAAAAGACAAAACAGTTGAGTTTACATTTCAGAACAGATTGAATGTTCATATTCTGCTAGACATAATCACGATAGCAGAGTTAGCATTGTTATCAGAGGTGTGTACAAGATGCTAGAGGAGCCTAGACGAGGGAGAACTAAATCTATTGCTTTGGAAAAGGAAGAGGGGACAGAAAAAGAGAGCAGCAGAGTGTATAAGGCTTCTCATAGGTGATAATTGAATTGAGTCAGCAGTCGTGTGTGGCAGGCAGTGCCAGCATCCCAGGTAGAAGCAATAGCCTCGGTAAAGACACAGGAGCATGAAATAACATCTTATGTTTAAAGAACTGCCAGTAACTCTGAACTAGTACAATGTAAAGGTATCATAGGAAGTAGTAGGCGATGAGATTGGAAAGGTAAACTGAAATCACTCAGACTGGAAAGTGCCTTTTATGTCACTGTGGGGTCTGAGAATGCTGTTGAATGCTGTGATACTAGGTCATCTGGCTGACAGAGCAGTGGGGCTTAAGTAGACCAGAAAGGGTTAGGATGAGAAGGTCAGAAGTTACGTGTACTCAGGGAAGAGCTCCATCATCCCAAATGAGGCCATGGAAATGGGCTGGTAAAAAAGCACAGTTATCTCTTGATGAAAAAAACTAAGATGTTCTTTGCTTACTGAGTCAGTCAGTTGACTAAGGGTTGGCAATGCAAGATTGAAGACTAGGTTACATAAGACCTTAAAACTCTGCCGGCCTGGACTGAGATGCTCTTTGGTCAAAGAGAGGTCCAGGAGGCTATTTGCCCTCTAGTGGCAACCACAAAGTATTTTCTATTTGCTAGAAACAGAGCTAGAATATACAGTACAGAAAAGATCACCTCAGGAAGCTAGTGGTCACTATACTTCATGAAGGTATTTGAATTAGTATCTAGACTTGAAAATATAGCTTACTATACAAGCCTGATCTTAATCAGATGAAACAGGAAAAAGATGTTTAATAATA
This sequence comes from Avahi laniger, assembly GCA_963575035.1. Taxonomy (NCBI): domain Eukaryota; kingdom Metazoa; phylum Chordata; class Mammalia; order Primates; family Indriidae; genus Avahi; species Avahi laniger. Next base: position 33,551 of record CAUYSK010078705.1, on the reverse strand, counting down.
ACAATCTGACATACATATCACTAGATTATATCACTCTCATTGAAATTACTTAATTTAACCAAATTTTCAGTTATCATGTTTAATGGATATGCTAGGAATGTAGCATTGTATCATAAATGACATTTTCATGTAAGATTTTTAAGTGCAGTGATTTATTTTAAATGTACAACATAAAAAGATATTTGGAAGTGGAGAGATCTATATATCCGAGAATCTGTTTTAGGCTCTCTGATATGTTCACTTAGATTTTGCCATCTAGAGAATTGTGGTCACCTAATTCAGCATTATAGAGTTTCCAGTTCATTTCTTTCTTTTCATTTTCTTTTTTTCCACATAGGCGGTTTATATCCTATCGAGGAGCCTTTGGTATCAGTTTTCAATCTTTCAAATGTACAGTCTTCTGAGAAGTAATGCTTTCCCCTGCCTTTGCTAAAGGCATTTCACAGAAACATCTCATCATTTATTTATAAGGGTGAGTCTCCAGAAGAAGATAACATTACCACTGGTCTACTATTGCCTCTATGCACATGAATACATTCATAATTGATAGAATGGTCTATACTAGTGTTGCAGCTAGAACAAACCTAAGGTCAGATCTGCGGGAGAGCAAATCATGTCATGAGTTTTGTTAAAAAATAAGTAAGAGGCATAAGTTAAAAATTATCTGAAAGGAGGTATGCGTGCAGGCTGGGTAGAGGTAAGACAATGGGGTGCAGGAAAGAGGAGAGAAATCAAACTGGAAGAAAACAAGTCTAGAAGAATATCTTGAATCAGGCCTTACTAAGAAAGTGTTTTTTGTTTTCTCTCTGAGTTGTCTCTCTTGTTGGGGCAGGTTAATGATTGACCACTGTGTTAGCCTTTTCTTACTGGCAGCTAGGCCCTCAAAGAAACTGCAAGTCTTTGAGAAACAATGGGATTGAACTGCCTTAGAAAATTCTGAGCAGAAGAACATCAAACAGGCAGGTGAAGTTTTTTCCTGGAATGCTTCTGCCCTGGTTTCTTTCTCTTAGAGGTGAAACTGATTTCATTGGAGAGTTCTCTTCCATTCAGCAGAGGACTAGGGATGAAGATGAACAGTTATTGATATAGCAAGATATTATTCACCTTTAGTGGCTAAGAGAGGGGGGGAAAGCAGGTGACAAAATATATGCATAGTATAATGGCATTTCTATAAAAAATACATGTGTATATATATTTATTTCTTCATATATAGAAAATCATTTGGATTTGTTTTGTTAACAGGGATTATCTCGGGTTGGTGGGATTGTGGATAATCTTAGTTTCCCCCATCTGCATGTTTTTAGTTATTTGTATTTGTAAAAATAATTTTTAAAAAAATGGATAAGAATTCCTTCTTTCCTTCCTTCCTTCCTTCTTCGTTTTTTTTTTTTTTTTTTTACCAAATCCTATTTTCAAATAAGCAAATGTTTTCTTAAAACAGAAAAAGATAGTTACCTCGTAGGTAGCTAACCACTGGTAAATACTTAGTGATTAATTTGGGTTTTAAAAATTATTTAAAGTCCTGCAGGAACTAGAAAAAAATAAAGATGGATGCTAATCTGATTTTAGAGTGGCACAGACTTTTTTATGGGTTAAAGCAAACAAACAGAAAAATATGAAAGATTGGTTTATTTTATTAAAGCAATTATTAATTTTTAAAGCCTCAATAGATTTTTAAGAGGAAATAATGTTTAAATAAGGATTAAAGACACACACCAAACTCAGACAAAATATTCACAATACAAAGGACCACTTAAAAATGCTTAGCACAGTGCCTGGAATAAGGTAAGGGTTTAATAAATATGTCATTATTAGTAGTAGTGTATTAATTTATTACAAATCAGTAAGAAAAATAAAAATCCTTCAAAATTGGACAAAGGAAGTGAACAAACATGTCTCCACTCATATAATGGCTAATAAAACATATGGTAAAGTTTAGACTATATAATACTCATAGAAATACATGCTAAAATAATAAATGTACAATGCTTTACCTATGAAATGAACAAAGATTTATGAAAAGAAAAAAGATATTTTCTAGTACTGGCAAAGTTTCAGAGAAATGGGTACTTTTATACCATGCAAGTGAGAAAATGAATCAGTGGTAACTTTCTAAATGGTAATTTGTCAGTAAATATGAAACATCTTAAAAATATTTATATTATTCAACCCAGAAATTTCATGCGTAGGAATTTATCTTAAGGAAGCAATCAGGAATGTTATCATACAATCTTTAAAGACTCCGTAATTTCTGTAATTTCACTTGTAGAGATACAGCCTACAGATAAATTTTATGTGCATATGGGCAAAATGATACAGACATTGTACAAGGTTATTTACGCAGTTTTGTAATGAAAGATTGGAAACAACCTAAATTACCATCAACAGCAGTAAGATAAATAAATTATGGTACTTTCAGACAACAGAACATTATGGAGGAATAACAAAATGAAAACAGAATGTTCTGATATAGAAAGAAAACCTCCCAATAGTTTTAAATTAAAAAAAGTTATGGAATGTGTAAAAATGGGAGAAAATAAGAATCTATTTGTATTTGCTTATATATATTCATAAAAACAGTCTCAAAGAATAGCTAAGAAATTAATAACAGTGACTTCGGAGGGGTGTGAGAGGGAAATTAGGCAGATGTATTGAAGAGTGAGAAGGAGAATATTTTCTTTTATTTAGCTTTTGAATCATGTAGATTAATTAGTAATTTGAAAAAAAACATAACTAAATTGAATTAAAGAAATACAAAATGCATCTGCCAGATAGTGTGGAAAGACCACATACCTTTTAAAGGTCTGAACTGAATAAATACAATATTTGAAATTTACTGTGTTTATCTTTTCCTCTTGGAGGACACAGAAAATGCTTTTCTTCTCTTGGCATCTTCATGTCTGAAGAAGTACCCAACACATAGTAGGTACTCAGTTAATTTTAGAGGAATAAATGAATCAATGAGGTTTAAAAGGTTAAGTTTGTCACCAAGGAAAAGGCTGCAAGTCCTTCTCACATTCAGGATTTTTTTTCCCAGCAAATAACTGAAATTATTTTTGAGAGAAGACTCAAAAGTTCCAAAGGTCCAAGTAGTTATTTTAAGTACTCTTTCACTAGCTCTAATCCTAAAAAGGTTGTTAGAGTAGATTATTAAAGCAAAGATAAAATCGAGTAAAATCACTGCACCGCCACACTATGGTTCCACATAGGTTCATAAACTAGGTTTCTCATTGCCATCCAGTAATGTGCCAAATCGCTGTTCCTTTTCTTGCCAATGAGAGATATCAGGATATGCTCACGACTAAGCCATGACAGTTAATGAGGGATGGAAGACATTGAGCTTAGAGAATGTGCTATAAACCATCAAAATCCACCACAAAACACACCCAGTATTAAAAATGATCTAGTGCTAGTGTAATAGTTAACACTGGGGGAAATGTTCAGGGGCAGAAATGAAGCCTACAAAACGAGCTGGTGACTGTATGTTAGATTAGTGATTCTCAACACTGGCTGCATATTATCACCGCCCGGGGAGCCTTTAAAAATACTGATGCTAGGGCTCCACTCCCAGAGATTCTGATTAAATTCCTGTGGGTGGAGTTCAGGCATTCCTATTTGAAAAAAAATAGTGATGGTGATGTGAAGTCAGGGTTGAAAAAACGCTATATTGGACCACAGGAATGATGGAGGGAAGTTTTTCATTTTCTTACAGAGAAAGATCACTTAATCAACTAGTTCCGGACATTATAATTTATGCAAATACAGAATTTTCCAGCTTAAATCCTTCCCCTTGTATCCCCATCGCCTTGGCCCAGACCTTACCCAAAACTCCATACCTGAACCATAAATACCATTTCCTGTAGGTCTCCTTCTCTCGCTTTATTCTTCCCTCATATTTTCACCCTGGACAATGATAAGTGGTTTTGCTTGTATCACGGACTCTGCTGTTTATATTTGTAATTTAAGTTTCTCAGATTTAGCTTTCACTCTGAGCTCTGCCCTTATTTAATGCAATTGTACTGCCCCTCAGTTTCCTCCTCTATACCAGATTAATTGGGACCGATAACCTCCAAGGTAAATCTCCAGTCTCATCTTTCGTATTCCCCTCAAACATTCCTTAACTGAAGTCAAACCGAATCCTCCTCACTCCTCTACTAACTTCTTGCTCTTTTCCCTTCAATGCAATTATTATTTATGCTGTTTCCTCTGCTTTTTCATTCACATGAGAAAATCATATAGCTCGATCACCTGGCTGAAGCTCACCTCCTCCACAGGCTTTTAGGATATGACACCACTTTACATCCATCATATGTTTACTTTATGCTTTTCTTGATAACGTATAGCCTCAGCGTGCATTTCAACCAGGTGCCAGGTGACAATGCACATCAAACGCTGAGACTGAATTGGTCTGTAACAGTTACTAGCATTTGCTTTTGTTTCCTAGTTTATTTCTTACTTGCATAAAAGGTTTTCAGATCAGGAATCCTAGCTTTAAAAATTTCTTTTTTTAATTCAATTAAAACTTCTAGTACAGGCCCAGCACGGTGGCTCAAGTCTCTAATCCTAGCACTCCGGGAGGCCGAGGCACGTGGATCCCTCAAGGTCAAGAGTTCCAGACCAGCCCGAGCAAGAGCGAGACCCCCATCTCTACTAAAAAATAGAAAGAAATTATCTGGACAACTAAAAATATATATAGAAAAAATTAGCTGGGCATGGTGGCGCATGCCTGCAGTCCCAGCTACTCCGGAGGCTGAGGCAGAAGGATTGCCTGCGCCCAGGAATTTGAGGCTGCTGTGAGCTAGGCTGATGCCACGGCACTCACTCTAGCCTGGGCAACAAAGCGAGACTCTTGTCTCAAAAAAAAAAAAAAACAAAAAAAAAACCCCAAAAAACTGTGCATACTACTCACGTAGTAGGAACCCTGAAATATTTGTTAAATGAATGTCATGTGTACCAAATACAATTATAGGAATAATAAACTCAAAATTTAAAGGCTGATAAATACACTGATAGACTCGTAGAATTTCAGGGGTCTTAAGAGAACATCTCACCAGATCTCCTCATTTGATAGATAAAGAAAGGGAGGCACAGAGGGGGAAACGACTGCAGCAGGAAGGGCAGATTTAATGACATCGTCTGTAACAGGCCACACTCTCCGTTTTCCAGTTTCAGTAACAATACATCACGGGACTTGAACAACCGCCAAAAACCAACAAGCAAGCACCCAGAGAGATGTTTAGGAATTTAAGGGCACTCTTTTCACTCAAGCTTTTACTCAAAGATAATTTGCTCTCGCATTGCAGATTATCCATCGACAATTTCCAGTCCTTACCGTGCATCTGAGAGTCCGTGAAATGCTGGGAACAGTGACCATAACCCAGTGCTTGCGCTCCTGGAGGGCACCGTACAATGCACAGCAAGACAAGACAGAGGAGGAACAAAACATAGAAGCATTAAAAAACTGGAATCCTTTGGAGCCATTTACCTTCTAGAACCTAAAGGCACTGTATAGTCCAGCGCTGCAGAATAACAGAAGAAAGTGCTGTTGGCCCCAAGTCCAATCATGAGTTTGTCACACTTCTTCCCTGCTCAATTTTGAGCTCCTTAGAGCTCTCTGATCCTTTGTGTTTTCTGCGACACCCAGCACCTAGCACAATGCCCAGGCCGCAGTGAATGCATCAACACTTTCAACGTCCATTTTATACACAAGGACAAGTTTTGTTTTCTTTTTCCTTTTTAAATAAGTGCCACAGTCGTAATAAGCGGAAAACAAATCATCTCTAACCGACCTTCCCGCCCCCAGCTCGTGGGCCTCCCCGCAGAGCGCGCGCGGGTGGGGGAAACCGGCAGCAAGCGAGGGTCGCGGCGCACGCAGAACCGGGGCGGGGTGGCCGAGCCCGGACTCTCCGGGCTCCGGTCGCTGTGGGCGGGGCCGAGGGGGCGGGGCGTCGGTGGCTCCCGCAGGCCCGGGCCGCGCGGCTCCCGGCGCATTCCTGCACCCTCCTCCCGCGCGCCGCTCCCTCCCCCGGACAGCTGATTCATTGGCTCGGCCGCCCAGACTGCCTGGCGCCGGCCGCGTGACGTCACCCATTCACCGAGGCCGCCTCCCCCCTCCGCTGGCGCCGGCCGGGCGGTCGCCCTGACAACGCAGACGCCAGCGCGCACAATGACTTCCAGCTGGAGCGGCCGGGCCTGCCCGCGCGCTGGCTTGCTCGCGCCGGGCTTGAGAGCGCGGGGGTGGTTTTTTCCTTTCTCTCTCTTTTTTTTTTCCAGGCTCCTGTGGGTTCCCCCTGCCGGGAAATGCACTCGCTCTAGTTTTCTAGGGCTCTGGTCCCAGTCCCTTCCTCAGTCGCCGTCTCCCTGGGCTTTGTGTTTTGCTGGGCAAAGTCGCCTGCTAGGCTCCGCAGACATCCTGGCGGTTGGGCTCGGCCCTTGCAGCGCCGACACCTGCAGAGTGGGGGCTCCTGCCAAAAGGCGTAACGCAAAGGAGGAAAAATTCATTGTCATAATAGCGAAAATGATAAAGCTCAGCTGTCTCAGAGAAGAATGCCTGAGTAGGTGTTGATTACCTCCCACAATCGGAGAACAACTTTCTTTAAAAGAATTTGCACTGTCACCTGTTAAAACGGGATCATTCCTTATTTTGCTTTTCAACTGAACTTCGCGACAGTTAGGAACCTTAACGCTTCCAAGTGGATAAAATCATTCCAGAACATAAAACAAATCTGGGAAGACAGACTGTAAATTAAGAGTGTGTATGAGGATCGTGTTGTAGAGAGAAAGGAGAGAAAAGAGATTGGTGGTCTTGGGACAAGGCAAGTAGTTCACTCCCCTCCCCGCCCTCATCCCCATCCAAAACCTTTAAGCCTTGAAGGTGGGGGAGAAGGAGATGTAGCTGTTGATCAGAGTTGGCTGGAGGTAATTTCTTATGCTTCATTTTCACTTTTTGTGTGTGTGTGTGCCAGATTTCTCGTTTCAAAACAGCTGCATTTTTGGAAGTAAGTCCACATCTGACAACTAAGCGAAATCCTCCTGGTAGATAACGTAAATTTGCTTTGTTGAAGCTGCTTGTCTGTATGATCTATGAACCCAGAAGATGCAAACTCCCTTCCCAGCTCATGCAAAAATACTTCCAGTAAAAACAAGCACTTCGGCCCTTTTCTACTTTCTATCAGTCCAGATTTCAGCATATCTTTCTTTGCTTTGTTATTTATCATTTTCTGTATTTGGCCTCATCCTAAAACAGATTTTAAACCTTTTGAAGGCAAGGAAGGAATCTTTCCAAAATCTGTAATCTCCTGGCCCAGCTGAATAGATGCACAGTGAGTGTCTTTTGATGATGGGGATAAAGAATGATTAATGACCACACAAGGCATTTGGTTGGTCAAGTCACTGTTTATTGGCTCAAAATAATCCTTGGCTTCCCTATGTCCTCAACACACTTCCCCAACAGTTAAATTCAAAGAATCTCCTAGGTAATAGTTGGTGATCATTAATAAAAATAATACATAAGGATTTGTAGTAAAAATAGGAATACTTGCTTTTCACATATTTCCCAGGGGTCACTGCTGGTTGTAGTCAGCACTTTGTTAAAATAAAATAAAAACTCGAACTGATTTTGTTCTCCATCTAAAGTGGGGACTCAGTGAAACATTAGCTTTCTAAAATTACTGCATATTTAAATGTGATTGTAATTGCTCTTTAGCATCTTAAAATTATAACAGTGATACCAAATGCTTAAGAATCTAAAGAACAGTGTATTGGGGCTGGCGTTTTTGTAGAAAATGGCCTATATTATAATGGATGACTGATGATCCCATCCACATTATTTGGATTCACTTTAATGCTAAGTTTTAACATTAGGGACATAAAACCCTCAAGAGACCTAAAATAGATTTGTGTATTTAGTTTTCTCCTTCCTTTCTAACTTCCCCAGATTTATAGGTACTCCACGTGCTTGTAGTTTGAGTAATAACGTGAGCTGCCAGTGGTTCCCAGCCCTAGAATTACCCCATGCACTTTAGAAAAATACAACTGGCTAGGTTCCTCCCCTAGATATTTTAATTTGCATGGCTTGGGATGTGGCCTGGGCACCAGTCTTTAACTTTTTATTTTGAATTATAGATTTACGGGAAGTTGCAAAGATATTACACAGAGGTCCCATATATAGTTTACTTGGCTTCCACCATTGGTTACATTCTACCTAACTATAGTACAATAATAAAACCAGGAAATTGACATTGAGATAAAATGTGCTCATAATTCTGTGCCATCGTATCCCATGAAGACCCTTGTAATGATGACCACAATCAAGGTACAGAACTATTCCAACACCACAAAGGTCTCCCTCATGCAATCGCCCTATTGTCATTCCTCTCTCTCCCCTGCACCATCCCTAACCTTTGGCAACCACTAATCTGCTCTCCATTTCTATAATTTTTTCATTTTGGAAATGTTTTATAAATTGATTCTTACAGTTGATGAGCTTTTGAGATTGGCTTTTTTTTTTTTCACTCAGTACAATGTCCTTCAGATCTGTCCAAGTTGTCACATGTATCTATAATTTGTAGTTTGTACCTTATTGTTACTGAGTGGTATTCCATAATATGGATGTACCACAGTTTGTTTAACCATTCACCTGTTGTATAATATTATATTTTGGTTGCTTCCTCTCTCTTTTTTTGGCAAGTGGGAGTTGGGGGAGGCTATTGCAAATAAAGCTGCTGTGAAAAATTGTGTGCAGATTTTTGTGTGGACCTACATTTTCATTTCTCTGGGATAAATGTCCAAGATTGCAATTGCTAGGTCATATGGTAAGTATGTGTTTATTTAGTCTTTTTAAGAAATTGCCAAACTGTTTTCCAGAAATGCTGTACTGTTTTACATTCCCAACGGCAATGTATGAGAGATATAGCTTTTCCACATCAGTGCCGGCATTTGGTATTGTCACTATTTTTTATTTTAACTGTTTTGATAGATGTGCAATGATACCTCACTGTGGTATTAATTTGCATTTTGCTAATGACTAGTAATGTTGAGCACTTTTTCATGTTTTTTTTTTTTGGCACATACTTATCTTATTCAGTGAAATATCTCTTCATGTCTTTTGACCATTTTCTTATTATTAATAGATTGTTTTGTTACCTTTGAGTTTTGAGAGTTCTTTATAAATTATGGACATGAATCCTTTATTAGATATGTAATTTGCAAATATTTTATTCCAGTATTTTGCTTGTTTTGCATCCTCCTAAAATTTGGAGAGCAAAAGTTTTTAATTTTAATGAAATCCATTTTTTTTCCTTATAGATCATACTTTTGGTGTCATGTGTAAGAACTCCTCCCCAAATCATAGGTCCTGAAGATTTTCTCCTGTGTTTTCTCTTAAAAGTTTTATACTTTTATATTTTATATTAAAGCCTATGATGATCTTGGAGTTAATTATTGAATAAGGTGTGAGGTTTAAGTAAAGGTTCATTTTTGCCTATTAATATCTATTATAATTTGTTTAAAAAGATTATCGTTCTTTTATTGAATTGCTTTTGCAGTTTTGTCAAACATCAGCTGGTCATATTTGAGGGTCTATTTCTGGCTTCTCTGTTTTGTTACATTGATCTATATGTTCATCTCTTTACCAATACCACACAGTCCTAATTACTGTAGCTATGTAAAAAGCCTTAAAATTGGATAGGCTGAATTTCTCCTATATTATTCCCCTTTTGAAAATTCTTTTAGCTATTCTAGTTCCACTCTCTTTCCAAATAAATTTTAAAATAATCTTGTGCATGTCTATGACAAATCTTGCTGGGATTTTGATAGGAATTGTGCTAAAACTATATATCCATTTGGGAATAATTAACTTTATTAAAGTAAAGAATAATCTTACTATGTGGGGGGGGTCTCCAAATCTATGAACATAATATATTTTTCTACTTATTTAGATCTTCAATTTCTTTCATTAGCATTTTGTAGTTTTTAGTATACAAGTTCTCAATGTGTTTTGTTAAATTTAAACCTAAGTGTTTCATTCTGTTGAGTAATTACAAATGGTATTGTATTTTTAGTTTCTGTTTACAACTGTTCACTACTAGTGTATAGAAACACAATTGATTTTATATGTTGATCTTTTATTCTGTGACCTTGCTGAACTCACTTATTGGTTTTTAGAAATTTTGTTTTTTTTTTTTTGACTTTTTGTTTTTGGTAGATCCCTTGGGGTTTTTAACATAGAAAATCACTTCATCTGCAAATAGGGACAGTTTTATTTCCTTTTCTTGCCTTATTGTATAGAACGTCCAGTACTATGTTGAATAGTAGTGGTGAGATGGAACATCCTTGTTTTGTTCCTGATCTTAGAAAGTATTGAGTCTTTCATCATTAAGTATGTTAGTTGTAGGTTTTAGTTTTTTAAAGTTTTTTTTTAAAATCAATTTGAGGAAATTCTCCTTATTCCTATTAAATGGTTTTCTGAAAACTCTTATCATGAATGGATGTTGAATTTTGCCAAGTGCTTTTTCTGCATCAATTGATAGGATTATGTGATTTTTTTTTTCCTTTAGCTTGATAATATGGTGGATTACATTGATTGATTTTTGAATGTTGAACCAGGCTTTCATCCCTGGAATAAACACCACTAGGTCATGATATATAATTCCGTGGTGATACAGTGCTGAAATCTATTTGTTAATATTTTGTTAAGGATTGTTGCATTTACATTCATGAAGAATATGGTCTGTAGTACCCACCCCCCTTTCATCTCTCATGCTCTCTTTCTCTGGTTTTGATAGCAGGATAATATTGGCTTCCTAAAATGAATTGGAAAGTGCCCCTGCTTCTTTTATTTTTGGGAAAAGAGTACGTAGAATTGGTGTTAATTCTTCTTTGGTTTGGTAGAATTCTACAGTAAAACAATCTGGGCCTGGAGATTTCCTTTTCTAGAGTTTTAAAATTACAGATTCAATTTCCTTAATAGTTATAGCACTATTCAAATTATCAGTTTCATATTGTGTCAGTTGGGGTAGGTGCTTTTTCAGGAATTGGTTCATTTTATCTAAGTTATCTTACTTATGTATGTAGTACTCTCTTATTATCCTTTTGATGTCTGTAGAGTCTGTAGTGATTTCCCGTGTCTCTTTCCTAATATTAGGAATATTAATATTAATTTGTCTTTTCTCTCCTTTTTAATTTGTCAGTCTTGATAGAGATTTGTCAATTTTACTGATTTTTTTTCCAAAGAACCATTTTTTTCTTTCACTGATTTTCTCTATTGTTTTTTGGTTTTCAGTTTCACTGATTTCTGCTCTTGTCTTTATTATTTCCTTCCTCTACTTTTTGTGGGGGGGAGGGATGGGTTTTATTATGCTCTTGCTTTTCTAGGTTCTTGAGGTATAATTCTAAATTTTAATTTGAGATTCTTCCTGTTTTCTGATATAAGGTTTTAGTGCTATACAATTCCATGTCAGCATTGTTTTTGCTGCATCCCACAAATTTTGACATGCCATATTTTCATTTTCATTCAGTTCAATGTATGTTTTGATTTTCATTTAGATTTACTTTTTGATCCATGGATTATTTAAAAGGGTGTTTAATTTACATATGTTTGCTTATTTTCCTATTATCAATCTATTATTGATTTCTAGTTTGATTTTATTATGGTTAGATGATACACTCTACATGATTTAATTCTTTTTAATTCATTGAGGTTTGTTTTATGGCCCAGGATATGATCTATTTTGGTGTGTGTTCTGTAATTGCTTGAAAAGAATGCTGCTATTATTGGGTGGAGTGTTCTATAAGTCAGCAGTCCCCAACATTTTCAGCACCAGGGACCGTTTTTGTGGAAGACAATTTTTCCATGGACAGAGCGGGAAGAGGGAGGGGAATGGTTTCAAGATGATTCAAGTGCATTACATTTATTGTGCAGTTTATTTCTATTATTATTACATTGTAATATTTAATAAAATAATTATACAACTCACCATAGCTTGGGGACCCTTCTTCTATATGTTTGCTGGTTTTCTAGCCAATTGTTCTGTCAGTTGTTGAAAGAGAGGTGTTGAAATCCTCAACTATTATAATTGTGGATTTATCTATTTCTTCTTTCAGTTTTATTAGTTTTTGTTTCATACATTTTTCCACCCTGCTATTTGGTGCATACTTACTTAGACTTGCTGTCTTTTTGGTGAATTATGTCTCTGTCCCTTGTAATTTTCTTTGCCTTGAATTCTACTTTTTCTGATGTTAATATAGCTATCCCTGCTTTCTTTTGATTAATATTTGCATGGCATATCTTTTTCCATCCTTTAACTTTCAACTTACTGATACAATGATATTTGAAATGAGCTTCTTAAAGACAGTAGATAGTTGGGTCATCTCTTTTAATTTTTATCCATTCTACTAATCTCATTTTCCTAATTGGTATATTTAGACCATTTACATTAAATGTAATTATCGATATATCATGGTTAATGTATGCCATTTAATTTAATTTAATTTAATTTTATGTTTGTTCTCTTTGTTTTTCATTTCTCTTATTTCTTTTTCTTGCTTTCCTGTGGGTTACTTGAACATTTTTTAAAAATACATTTTGATTTATCTATAGGTTTTCAAGTGCAACCCTTTGTATAGTGTTTTTATGGTTGCTCTGGGTATTACATTATATGTACATAACTTATCATATCTATTGATCTACCAGTTTAAGTGAAGTGTTAATATCTTCCCTTTCTTTATGTCCCTTTATTTTATAATATAAATATACAATATAATTTTCTTACATGTGTCCTGTGCATACATTTAGAACCCCATCAGATACTGTTAAAATTTTTGCTTCAATAGTCAAACATTATTTAGACAACTCAAGAGAAGAAAGAAAACCTGTTATACTTAGGAATATTTTTATAATTTCTATTTTCTTTCTTCCTTCCTGATGTTCTAAGTTTCCCTTTTTATCATTTCCTTTCTATTGAGAACTCTTTAGCCATTCTTGTAGGTAAGTCTGCTGGTCATGAACTATCTTAATTTTCCTTCATCTGAAAATGCCTTGATTTTCCCTTCATTTCCAAAGGATATTTTTGCTGGATATATAATTCTGGGCTGTCAGTTCTGGTTTTGTTTGTTCTAGGACTTGAAAATGTTTTGCCACTTTCTTCTGCCCCTTGTAGTTTCTAAGGAGGAATCTGTCACTCAAATTGTTTTTTTCCCTATAAACTCAAATTGATTTTTTTTCCCTATTGCTTCTTTCTTGCTACTTTCAATATTTTTTCTTTGTCTTTAGTTTTCAGAAGTTTGGAGCTCCAGTGGTGCAATCAGTTAGTGCATGGTACTTATACAGAAGTTTGACTGTAATATGCCTCGGTGTTGATTTCTTTGGGTTTATCCTGCTTAACATTAACTTATAGTTTTATGAATCTGTTGGTTTATGCTTTTGCTAAGTTTGGAAAGTTTTCAGCCAACTAGTGTTTTTCAGCCACATCCACTTTCTCTTCTCCTTCCTAGTCTCCAAAGACATGCATGTTAGATGTTTTATTATAATCCTACTGGTCCCTAAGCCTCTGCTTGTTTTTTTGAAATCTATTTTTTCTCTATATTTCAGATTGGATAATTTTTGTTGTTTTCTTCAAGTTTACTGATTCTTTTTGTTATTGCTGTCATTCTCTTTATTCTCCTGTTGAGGTTACCTATTGGGTTTTTTTTTTTTTAATTTTGGTGTATTTCCACTCCTACATTTTTCTTTTGGTTATTTTTTATATCTTTATTTTCTTTGCTGTGACTTTATGTTTTTAAATTTGTTTCAAGCATGTTCATAATTGCTCACTGAAATGTTCTTATTATGATGCTGCCTTCTTGCTGCCAGGTGGGGTAGAAATCCATGCCTCTGTTGACAACTGAGGATGGGACTCCTTATAATTACTGGGCAGGGGTGGGAGTTTTGGTTCCCCAGTAGACCTTCACTTATATCACCTTGGCTGGGAGGGACACGAAGACTCATTACTACTCTCCACTTGGTAGTAACCAGGCCACCCCAACTCAATGTCACTGGAGAGCAATAGTGAAAAGTTCTGACTCTTCATTCACTGATGCCTCTCCAGTGAGGAAGGGAGGAACACTTTATTGTCACTGGGTGTGATGGCAGTCCAAGCCTTCTACGTGGTCTCCATGGACACCAGTGGTGTTGTGGGGGTTAGGGACTCCTTATTGCCTGGTGGAGATGAAATTCTCAACTCCCTACTTTCCTTCTCTGACACCACTCAGGTAGATATGTTGGGTACCTGGCAATGGTGGAAGTCTAGACTCCCACTCAATTTTTGCTGGTGGGAGTAGAGATGAGGCTACAGTTTTCTCTGTGATGTTTGGCTGCTATTGTCTAAGCATCCTCCTCCTGGCTGGGCTGCCACTTTCCTTGTCCTTCATCTAGAGAGAACAGGCTTTTGTTGAGACTTCTTTTTGTCAATGTTGTTGGTATTTCTGGGTTGTTTGCTTTGCCAGCACAAAGTCTGGAATATTAGAGGCCAAAAGTAAACCCAGGGAACTCACCACCATGTTGTTTCCTCAGATCCCAACTTCCCTAGTAGGTTTGCCTACTTCTCTTTATCTCATCTTCAGTCTTCTTATGTTTTCTGGAAATAGAAGACCCAATGCTTTTAAAGATTGGTTATTTTTAAAAAGTATAGCTAGAGTTAAGAACAACCTAGCTATGTTTACCTGTTTTACACTGAAAGATTATAGTCTCTCACCTTCATTGTGAAGGGGTCTCAGTTTCTAATTCCATTGAGTGTGAAACAATTTTCAAATAATTTTAGCATATGTCGACTTTCTCTTACTCAACAGTTAAGATAATTTGAAGAGGGAAATGACACTTTTTTATTCTTTGAAAGGAAGTTGAACTTGGTAGCATGGACAAAGCATTTGGTAGCAGAATATCTGTCTTACAATGAGGTCTTGAGCAAGGTTCTTAGCTTTTTTAAGATCAATAAAAAATAATTCATAATACTATTAAGAGTGAATATGTTATATATAAAAGACCCACCACAGTGCATGACTAACACATGATATACGTGTAAATATTAGTTCTTTCTTCCCATAGTCATGCTCCATATATCACCTAAATAGTGATTAAGGAAACCAAACACTTGGGCTGGGTGTTTGAGTTAGAGGACTTACTCTGGAACCATCTTAACTATTTTTCTGGCTATATACTTTTAAAAGATATTCTTGTTAAAAATAGAAATGTGAATTATTTTTTTATTGATCCAAGGTAGAAGGCATGGTAGGATAGTGGTGTAAGTCAATAAGAAAGACTAAAGAGAGAGCAAAAGAAAAGTAAAAATGATTGACTGTGGGGTGATTGAACACAAAATGAAGTAAAACCATGAGAAGGGCCGGGCGCGGTGGCTCACACCTGTAATCCTAACACTCTGGGAAGCTGAGGCAGGTGGATTGTTTGAGCTCAGGAGTTCAAAACCAGCCTGAACAAGAGTGAGACCCTGTCTCTACTAAAAATAGAAAGAAATTAATCAGACAACTAAAAATATATTGAAAAAATTAGCCGGGCATGGTGGCACATGCCTGTAGTCCCAGCTACTCAGGAGGCTGAGGCAGAAGGATCGCTTGAGCCCAGCAGTTTGAGGTTGCTGTGAGCTAGGATGACGCCACGGCACTCTACCCTGGGCAACACAGTGAGACTCTGTCTCAAAAAAAAAAAAAAAAAAACCGTGAGAAGGAAGTGAAAGACTGGGAGAAAAGTTAGCAGTTTAGGTTAAGGGCCTGGAAATTTTATTAGGTAAAATTCTTCCTACTTCTCTGACTGTACTTTTTCATTTAGTTTGAGAGTTTGTTTTCTTTACCTATTCCTTAAATGTTGGTGTAATTTGAAACTCTACCCTCTTCCCATATATACTGACTCTGGATAATTTCATAGTTTCAAAGTACTACGAAAAAGCAAAGGATTCCAAATCTATGTTGTCAGCTCAAATCTCTCCCTTCGGCTACAGGCTCATGTGTTGAATCTCTAATTATCACTGCGTGTTTCCATGTGGAAGTCACATGGCTTTTCAATCTCAACATTCATCTCTTTTCTGTATTCTCCATCTCATTGAACAGCACCACCATTGATTCACATCCTAAAGCCAGAAACTGAGGCATCATCTTTTAATCTTCTCTTCCATACAGCACATTCAAGCAACAACCCACTCCTGTTGATTTTTTTCTTTGGGAATCTCTGAAAAATTACATTGAACACTAAGGGAAGTCAAGTTGGGAGAGTACTAAAATAGGTCAGAGGAGACATAAAATATCCTTCCCAGTGTCAAAACTAATATCCCCTAGGACTATTTTACTCTATGCCTTAGAGGGTACCTGGAAGAATTCTGTCAGTGTTGTCCTTTGTGTCTCAACCAGTTATTGGCGGTATTTGAATTTTCAGATTCGTCTTCTTTCTGGAACATCATATCCTCTTATACCTTCTCTGTTCTTTCATTTTCATTGTTTTCTTCTTTTAATTTTATGGTAATTGCTGCTACCAGTTGAATTCTTATTTCTCTCCTATCATTCATTGTATTAATTAGGGCTAGGTTAT
Organism: Avahi laniger; assembly: GCA_963575035.1. Taxonomy (NCBI): domain Eukaryota; kingdom Metazoa; phylum Chordata; class Mammalia; order Primates; family Indriidae; genus Avahi; species Avahi laniger. The sequence goes on along the minus strand of CAUYSK010078705.1, from coordinate 16,981 downwards.
GTTGAAGCAAATTCTTAGTTGCTTACAGAAACAAAGGTTTATTTCTTGTTCTTGCCAACATGCCCTTGATGGGTTGGCTAAATGTCTTTCTTTCCAGATTTGAGTGGCACTGATGGAACTCTACTGTCTAGAGAGTTGTCGGTTCTTGTGGCACATGGCAGGGAGGAAACAAAGTGTATCCTGCCTTGGCTCTGGAAGGCTTCTGCTTGGCAACAATATGTATCAATTGAACTCATCTTCCAGTGACCAAAGCACATTACATTAGCACTCCCAACTTCAAGTAGGTAGGGAAATGGAGTCCTAATCTATGCCATGAAGGGAGAATACTGAAATAGCTGCTGAACACTTATTTCCAGTGTGATCGCCAGACTCACTTATGGCTCTTCTGCTGACTACTCTGCCTTCTTTCCTCCCTGCCTCCCTCCTTTATTGCCTTCTCTCCTTCCCTCGTTCTTTCCTTCCCTCGTTCTTTCCTTCCCTTCTTCCTTCTTTCTTTTGACCTTTTAAAAAATGACCAGAAAAATATTCCTGGGAATACCATGACAATGGGAAACCAAGCATTCAGTACTACAGGGTGGGTACAAGCATTGAAAAAGAAGAATCGATTTGTTAGCACATTGCACTGTAACTGCATAGCTAGTGAGTCTAAGTGCAGCCTGACTGACAGCAGTGAGCCACAGTAGCACAGACAATAGAATCAGGGGCCCGAAAGATTTCAGACAAGTTAGAATTTCAGTAAATATCACAAGCACATCTCTTAGCACTAATCCATGGCTCTAAGTGCTGATGCTCACTGATATCAGCTGTGTGATCACCATGGCAATTGATCAATGTTAAGAATTCAATATATATTTTTTCCCTTGTAATGTTTTAAAATGTTTCATTCTGAAGAACAGCTTTTCATCTGTCTGTCTGTCTCTGTTATTCTGTTAAATCTGTGCAACAAGAAATCATTCTCTCTTTTTTGTAATGTAAAATCTTTTTAGCAGATCTAATTTACTTGAAAAAGTCTGAATATTGACTACTGACAAAACACAATTCCATAACCCACCCATTATATAGGCATTTATGTTAAACCAAATTCCTTTGATGTTTCCTTGCGAGTATGTTCACATTCATACTTCTAGGACTATATCTCCAGAAGCAAGATAGACCATCACATCAAGTAGTCTGTTTTTACACTGTAATAAGGAAGACATGTGTGGTAGATATGCACTGGTGCTACCAATCTCGGAATAGACCGCTTGCTAATATTAGACCAAAGCTAAAAGTAAAGCAGATAGAAATAAAATCCCATCTATTGTATATGTTAATACTAAATACTCTTTCTCTCACACACACGCACACATATATACAGATTGAGCATTGCTAATTTGAGAATCCAAAATCTCCAAAATCTGAAACTTTGGAGTGCCAACATGATACTGTAAGTAAACAATTCCACCCCTGATCTCATGTGACAGGTTGCAGTTAAAACGTAGTCAAAAATTTGTCTTGTGTGCAAAATTATTAAAAATATTTTATAAAATTATCTTCAGGCTATGTGCATAAGGTTACGTTCAAAACATAAATGAATTTTGTATTTAGACTTGGGTTCCATCCCCAAGATATCTCATTATGGGTGTGTAAATATTCCAAAATCTGAAAAAAATTCGAAATTCAAAATACTTCTGGTCCCAAGCATTTCGGATAAGGGATACTCAGCCTTACCCATATACAGTACAGACACACCATACACAATGGTGACTGTGTGTGTGCACCAACTCAAACACTGTGCTGTTCTTTCCCCTCTTTTGCCCCATATCTCTCTCCCCACCCCCCCATAGAGTGCTCCCATTTATTTGCTTCCAACACCAGGTCACCTTCATGTCCCTTAGACTCAGTGGGAGACTCCCAACCCAGTGTGTTTGGACTAAGTAGAAAGTTATCCTATAATCATGTATTTAAAAAAGAAATAACCTTAAAGTCATTTGAAACAAAGCCAATTATTACTTTTAAAAAGCTACCTGCTTTCAATTAAGCAGGAAATTATCTAAGAAGCCACTTAATTTGCTTTGGTCTGTAGTCCCACAACTGCTTTATGCTGAGTGGAGCATGAAATTAAATATGTAACAACTGTCCTAATGGTTATGTTTCAGAATGCCGGCATTTTAGAATCTTAGATATACTGAATGGTAACAAATACAAAAATGTACAAATCAAAGAATATGGCTATATTGAGTTTGAGGAACAATTATAAAATATTATTAATATCCTCAATGTATATTCAATTAAAGCTGAGGTTTTTTTTTAAATCTTCTATGAGTTTATGTATACAGGTAGAGTTACAGTGCATGTATAGAAAAATCTTTCAGACTTAACAATAAAATGCACTTTTTATTCCATGGAAATTTTACACTATTTTCTTGGGTCCAAATGTAAAGTAGATTATGCAAGGATATACCAAAGGAGACAGTCATAATGAATTTTTACCATTCGTTGAAGAAATGTTAATACTAATCCCTTGTTTGAGGGGTTCATCTTTATTTAGAGCTGAAAAGACATACTGTTTGCAGTGGAGAAACTGTTTATGTAGACATATAAGGGCACTAGTTTATGCAGGAAATTTCAGAAGCATTACTCAAATGACACTTCAATCAGTTCTTAACAATGTTGTAAATGCTAGATGGTTCTCAGAGCCTCTTATTTATTTAAAACATTTTTTACAACTTTAAAACTATTTTTACACTAGATAAATCTTTCAAACACTAATCATATTATGATTAAACATTTTAAAAATTTCTGTGTAAGTGTGGATAAAAGCATTGCTGTACTTTTGGGTTACTTATTTTAACTCAATTCTTTTAAAAAAAATGGGTTAAACATTCTTCCAGTTTTATTAGGAAATTTTGACAAACAAACAGAAGTATTTAACTGAATTTTTTTTTTACCCCATATGTGAAGCAAGGCAAGTTTAAGCTAAGATAGCTTGCAAGGTTCCAAAGTTGCTCAGACATTTGGTTTTTGGATGCTAAGGATGCTTAATAGTATAGTTTCTATCATTGAATCTATCTATACTTGGCTGTATTATTCAAAAATATTTTTCAATTTTATAAAACTATCATCTTCAAAAATTCTCTGAGAAGCTACAAAAAAAGACATCATGGTCCCTTATGGAACTTTGGATATTTGTCTAGGCCAAATATTCTCTTTCCTTTGCATTTATTCTTCACCTCGTTTTGATCAGGAAAAGCGCATAGACCTTAATCACAGAATCCTTACATTCTAATCTGTGTGATCTCGAGAGACCTGCTTAGCTTCTCTGAGCCAGATTCCTATTAACTGTAACAATATTGCACGTGAACCTAGGGAATAATAGTATCTGTCAGAATTGTGAGGATAATTTGAGATAAGGGAAGACAAGCATTCAGTAGAGTGACCGGTGCATAGTAGGGCCTCATTAACATGGTTTAAGTGCCTTCAATTAATTGGTAGATCACCTCATCTTCCTTTTTTAGCTTCTGTCCTGTGGCAGATCCTATGGCAAGCACTTAATTTACTCCTCTCAATAGCCTGATATGAGATGGGTTCTGTTATTATCCCACTTTACAGCTGAGGAAATCAAAACACGGAGACTGATGATGACTTCCTCGTCATTTTAGGTAAAGAAACAGGAAAGGGTGGTATTTTGAGTTCAAGAGGGCTTTTTCCTTGAAATTCAGCCACAAGTTTTCCCTACTAATAGGAACTACTTGCATTGCCATCAGCCTGCAAAACGTTTCTCCACTTTGACCGTGTGTCTTTGGGCATGGAATGTTAGTAACCAAGCGAAGGACAGATTTCTGGACGTGGAGTTTGTTCTCAGCATAGCCAAATCTTTGCTACAATAAAAGATATTATAGAACAGTCCAATTTCATTTATTAAACAAGCACTAAAATACAAATTTAAAGATAAAAATAAGTACCTTTCTATAGCTGGGGGTGTGATTTATTTATACACAAGGGGGTTTAATTTTCCAATTAATGAGTGGGGTTTTATGCACATGATGGCCATTAATGTTAATGAATAATGCGTGTGTACTATAATAGATTGCTTCGCTAAACACATGGTGCTCCCTGCCAGGAAGCAGATCTGTATATTATAATTTGTATGTGTGATATCGCACCTATGAAATCAAGAAAACGAATTAATTACGTTCACAAATGTTTGGTAGAGCAATAAGTTTAAGAGTTAAGCAATTCTGTAAGAAGCACTCAGGGGATAATGTTTTATGAGAAAATAATTGGGTAATATTTTAAAAATATCAACTTGGAGGAGAAGATACTTTGCTGAATCTAAAGACAGGACCTTAAAAAATTTAGAACCCTACAATTTAAAATTGGTTCAATTTAGATTAGAGCAAGGATGCCATTTGATCTTAGGAATGTGGGACTAGCCTTACCTATCCAAATACTCACGCCCAAGAACATGACACATGCCCCAGGACCCCCAGGAAATGTAGCTTCTTATAATTCCTTTTCACGGGAAGTTGCCTGGAAACAAGTTTGATTTCAAGGGGGAGTATCCACCTCTCAAGCTGGTACAATCTACTGGGTTTTCAAAAGAAATTACCTAAATCTTGGGGTTTACTTTATCTACATGCGTGATGTCTGACCTAGGGCTGCAGAGGATCAAAGGCTTTACTCTCCGGCGTTTCCAGTTCCCTGGGGCTGCCAGGCAAAGAAAACAGAGCAGTACCCCGAGCTACGTTCCTGTGGGATTTCTGTGTACACTTTCTTCCTTTCTCTGCTTCATACTAGACACACAAGCACACACACACACTCTTTCACTCATACACCTTTTTTTCCTCCAATTTGAGAAAATCCCAGAGTGATCAGCAACAAAGGTTGCAGGTGTCAATATACATTTTTTAATTTGTATGCCTGTCAATAATATTTGTATGACTGTATCAAAAAGCAAACTCAACTTGAAAAGGTGGAAAGAAGAAAATGCAACTACTTAAACTTTGCATTTCCAAAAGGCAATTGCAATTGCAGCGCCAGTTTCTCAATTTTATTTAAACGTACTCCCTGCCAATGTCTAAGTGCTGACTTTCCATACTTAGCAAAGTCCAGGCACGTAGTGAATGAGCTAAAAGTTCATGAAAGGAATGTCTTTTGGGAGGTCAGAAAAACAGAGCATTATTGGAAAAAAACTGAAATGATTACCAGGACTTTTTTTTAATATAAAATTTTATGATTAGAGAACCTAGATTCAGTTCTCTGTTTTGCTACATCATGCTCTATCACGCCTCAGTTTCTTATGTGTAAAATGGGTATAGGAGCATCTGTCTCTTTGCAATTAATGGGAATGCTTCATAAGATAAATGAAATACAATAATGTTTAAAAAACAAGAGTATTTTTAAACAAAGGCATATGTGATGAAATATCACTAATCAACACCATTAAAATGATTATACAAGCCATTAAAAAAAATCTTGTTCCAAAGGACCCATGAGTAAATGTTATTCTAGAGTACTTAGCTAGTTCTCCAGTCATATTGATTATTATGGGGTTAGCATAGTCAGTGCTCAGTAAGCATATCGTGAATGGATGGAAGAAATAATGAATAAATGAATGGCTATGTTAATTTTCACTTTGGCATTAAATAATTAAAGGTCATAGAAAAAGGAAGACAAGAATATAGCATGCATACAAATTGTCCATCTTCCCTTGCTAATTGATTATAGCATCCTGTCCTGCTGAGACTGAAAATAATCTCAGAATTTTTCTCAGTAGAGGAAACCTGAGATATCTGTACCAATCAAGTGGAGTTGCATTTGACAGAAAATGTATTTACAATCCCAAAACATTTAGAGAGATTAATAATTAAAAGAGCAGGGTTAATGATGGGCATGACACTTATCTGGGACCTATTAACCCTAACTAATCATGACTTCAAACATACCAGGACATGACACAGAAAAGTCCAAAGATTCAACTTTCTCCAAAACAGATGTCGCTTTTGTTTTGGAACACTACAATGTATAACATAATGTATGATAAGAAGAGAAAGTGCATTGATAAGAAGAGGCTTAAACACAGAAGTCATCTATAATTTACATAGCGGTCTTGTCGTTGTCATTTGCCATTGTAGATGGAAGGGAGAGAACGAAGAAGGAAAGAAATATCTTCTTCCTTTGTTAGGCATGTAAGAGTTCAAGGCAAGGAAGGGCTTAGAATAAAGTTCTTATTTCAAGCCATTCATTCAGTTATTTATTTAATTACCTATCAAAAATATTTTATATATGATTTATAAGTCCTGTGTGTACACACAAAGATGTGGAATTAATATTGCACATGCAAAGAAGGATAAGATGTAGTTCTTGTCCTTGAGGGGCTCCAAGTCTGGTAAGAAAAGTGGACAGGTAAACAAAAATCACAATTTAGCGTGGACATGCCACAGTAGTCTAGATACTTTCTAAAGATACTGAACGCTAGACCATGATGCCTCTCCCTCTACATACCAGTGACTACTGTTACATGTTCAAATGTATATTTTCAGTTAGAAATGAACATCTGCTGATACTCAGTTGTTAAAAATTACCATATTGCTCTACTGAAACGTGTAAGTTATGTACTATGTAAAAAGTATTTTTTTATAGAATTTATTCCTGAAATTAATTCACGCTGTGCCTTGATAATAATGTATTTAATCAGAGAAATTGTTTCAATGCTATAATGACTGCTTAAAAAGAAAGGATTTAGGCTTGTTGTAAAACTAAACCGAAGTTTTATTCATTGTTTCAACAAGAAATTACTGATCACTTGCTACGGCCAAAACACTATGTTAGGCTCTTTGATGGATGTATTTATAGTCTAGTAGAGGAAATATAATGTGTATCCTGGCAACATTGCTATAGGAAAGAAAGATGAGCCACAAAGGAGTTACAAATACTACTAAAGTTCAAGATAGGGGAGAGTACTTCTAGCCTTGTGGCATTTGGGTATGGATGAGAGACAGTTCATAATAATGACATGTGGGTTGGGGCTTGAAGCAAATATATTAACATATATGCACACGCATTTGTGTATATATATTTGCATATATGTGTATATATATTTATAAATACACACACATATATAGTCATGCATTACTTACCAATGGGGAAACATTCTGAGAAATGCATCATTAGGCAATTTCATAATTATGCAAGCATCATAGGCTGTACCTACACAAAGCTACATGGTACAGCATACTCCACACCTAGGCTGTATGATACAGCCTATTGCTCCTAGGCTACAAACCTGTACAGCATGTTTTTGCTCTGAAAACTGTGAGCAACTGTTAACACAATGATAATTCCTTATGTATCTATACGTATCTAAACACAGAAAAGGAACAGTTAAAATACAGCATTATAACCCTATTATATAATCTTCTATCATTAACTGAAATGTTCTGTGGCACATAACTGTATATAGAATTTTTTTGTGGAACTATAGTAAACATACAGCAAAGTGCAGTGTACTTGAAACTATACACAGTGCTGTAATGAGCTTGCAAGTCAAGAGCCAGGTCATTATCTACACTTAGTTTTAGCTTTTACATTGAGGTCTATGACACATCCTGAGTATTTGTTTTTTTAAAAGTGTGAATTAGGAGTCAAAGATCATTTTTTTCTCATATGGTGATTCAGTTATTCTGGTACCACTTATTGAAAACATTTTGCTTTCCTCATTGAATTATCTTGGCATAATTGTCAAAATCAATCGACTACATACATGTGAGTCTATTTCTGCACTCTTAATGGTGCCTTTCGATGAAGAGAAAAATCTTAATTTAAATTTATATGAATTTTAAAATATTTAAACTGTATACCTTTATAGTTAGTGTTTATTGTGTCCTATTTATGAAATTTTTGCCTGCACCAAAGTCATGAAAAGATTTTTCATATATTTTATTCTAAAAGCTTTATCGTTTTACATCTCACATTTAGATCTGCAGTCCCTCTGGGACAGATTTTCCTGTGTGTGTATGATACAAGGTAAAAATAAAGATTTATGTTTTTCCATGGCTATCCAATTGACCCAGAACCATTTATAGACCCAGAAACATTTCCCCACTGCATTGCAGTGAGTGGCCTCTTTGTCATAAATCAAATGACCTCATATGCGTTTCAATTGCTAAGCTCTACTCTGTTCCATTGATCCATTATTCTATTTTTATGGCAATATTTACTATTTTAATAATTCTCATTTCATAAGTATTGACATCTAGAATATCAGCTTTCTTCAACAAGAGACAACAGGATTATTTTGGTTAATTTGACCTTTAGCATTCTCATATAAATTTTGGAATTTATTTGCCAATTTTAACATGTGTATGAAATTTGCCAGGAATTTAATTGGGATTACACTCACCTGGCTAAGACGATTTCTGTAACAAATCTCTATCTAGCTAGCTACCATCCACCTGTCTACTTATCTTCATCATCTATCTCCTACTGGAGCGGTTTCCCTAGTGGAACAATGACTGACACAGATTTTGGTACTGGAAGTCGCTCCACAAGGACAGAATCTTAAGGCTGAATTAATTCTCTGAATTGGAGCTGGGCAGTCGGAATGATGTAGCCAAGGAGTTACTCAAATTATTGCAAGTGGATGCCCCTCATCAGTACCAATACCATGGAAATATTAAAACACTTTAATCAAGGTCACTAGATACCAAGGAGCACAGCTAGGATTTAAACCCACATTTGTCAGACTCAGGTCTTAACAGCTGTTCCGTGTGGCCTCCCAATAGGCGCTAGAGATTCAATTTAAGAAAAATTTTATGTTTTAATACTACACCCTACAAGATGCTATAGGTCTAAGCACGTTTTAAATATCCTTTTTTAATTTCTGATAAGATTTGAAATATTTGGTTCTATTCAAATCTTCATCTATTCATTTCTCAGTGACTTGTTTTCACTCTTCTCATGTCAAAGACTATATTAATTTGTTCATATTCGGAAGCCAAAGAGACTTAAAGCCAAAGAGAATGCATTTAGAAACAATTTGCTTGCTGTTCACAGCAGCCTAATATTTATGAGTCCATGGGCTTGATTTCCGTGGCCAGCACACACAGAACGTTTTTGCATAGAGAATTGCAGGAATCATACCTGCTGCATTTTAATTTCTGCAGGAACCAAAAGTATGTGTGAACTGAATGCTCCTTGTGTGAGCTGAATGCACCCTGCATGAACTGAATGCACCCCGCATGAACCCCGCAACCCTAATCTCCAAGGGAACCAGGAACTTAATGGCTCCTAAGCCACCCCCGGAGCACACATACCCAGGCAGGGCCGTCGGTGCATGAGCAGGGCCGAGGCATGCTGGGCACAGGGCTTTGCCAAAAAGTTGTTTGGGGCAACTCTAATTCCTAAGGCAGGGGGTACGATGGGGCATAGAAAATCTCTTAGGAAAAGAGTAGCCCAAAGAAAGAAGAGGGATCAGGGAATGGCAAAACTTAGGGTCCAACACTCCAACTACATTTAAGGAAAAAAGTGTGTGAGTGTGAAGAAGTACGAGCCTAAGATGCAGCCAGGGGGAGACCGCAGCGCTGATTATGCTCTTATATATTGCAATAGGAAGACTTCTGGCTCTTTCAATATGTCTCAGACATAAACTTGAGGTATTTTCTCAGGAGATACAATTTATTAATTAATGTATATTTTTGTTGACCTTAGAATTTGCAGAAGGCTGTAAGCGTATTTGTGTTTTCATGTCTCACAATAATCTAATGACGTGGAGTTGTTAGTCCCATTTTCCAGTCAAGCTGAGCCCAATAACTTGACCAAGATCCCCAAGGAGGCTGAGAGATACATTTCTTGAATGTTTTTCAAGTAGCATCTTGAGAAAATAATGAGCACTTATTTTAATATTTCCAAAATATATTTTTTTGAGTCCCTTTGCTTGTCTGATTATCAAATAACATTTTGAGGTAGGCAAGGCAGGAATTATGATGGTAAATGTGCCTACACAGGGAACCTGAGGCTCAGAGTGGAATGACGCCGCTATTCAGTCACCGAAACTGGAAACTGTGGGCCACATCCATCCTATTCCCCAACCAGCACAGAACTATTACACACTGTGACCTTAACTTCATTGCCTCTACACAGTCCCTCTGCCTGGAATACCCACCCTGTGGCAGTTAATTTTATGTGTCAACTTGACTGGGCTAAGGGATGCCCAGATAGCTGGTAAAGCATAATCTCTGGAGTGTTTCTGAGGGTGTTTCCAGAAGAGATTAACATTTGAATCAGTAGATTGAGTAAAGAAGATCAGCCCTGGCCAATGTTGGAGGGCATTATCAAATCCTTGAAGGCCCAGATGGAATAAAATGTGGAAAAGGAGCAAATTCTCTCTCTTTCCTTGAGTTGGGACAGACATCTGTCTTCTGCCCTAGGACATAAGAGTTTCTGGTTCTTGGGCCTTTGGTTTCCAGAACTTATACCATTGACTTGCCTGGTTCTCGGACCTCATACTGAATTACACCACTTAAACCACCGGCTTTCCTGGTTCTCCTGCTTGAGACAGCAGATTGTGGGACTTCTCGTCCTCCGTAACCATGTGAGTTAATTCTCATAGTAAATCTTCTCTTATATCTATCTGTGTATATCCTATTGGTTCATTTCTTTTTCTTTCTTTCTTTCTTTCTTTCTTTCTTTCTTTCTTTCTTTCTTTCTTTCTTTCTTTCTTTCTTTCTTTCTCTCTCTCTTTCTCTCTCTCTCTTTTTTTTTTTTTTGCCAGGGTCTTACTTTGTCACCCAGGCTGGAGTGCAATGGTGCTATCATAGCTCACCGCAGCCTCAAACTCCTATGTGTAAGTGATCTTTAAACTAGATGCCCAAGTAATGGGACTGCAGGTGTGAGCCACCACTCCCGGCCTCATTTCTTTGGTGAATCCTGACTAATATACTTCCCTGACTCCAACTCTTGAGCCTGACCAACAGGCTTTTGAGAAAAGGCTTAAGGTCACCACAGCTGGAGTGAAAGCTGAACCTGGATTGGTACCTGTGGGGCCCACCTCTACCTGGAGCTGCTGGAAAAGCAGTCTGCCTGGAAAAAAGTGACTTTCTCCTGCTGAGCAGGGAAAAGCCATTTTGGGAATAGTAAATCTTTGGTATGTGTGCCATACAGGTTTACCACGTGCAAGGAACTGAGCCATCAAGACCTTTGGTTTAGTCATTTCTCAGCCTGAGAGAAACTCTCTCTCCCTCGCTAACAGTCAGTCATCTGCTCAACGGCTGCAATGAAATGAATGTCCACTTTGCTTTGCTCTACCCACGGGCTATGGAGAGGTAATGATGGTAGCTATCTTGGTTGAGTGCTTACTAAGTGAGGAAGTGCTTTATTTACATTGCCTCATTAAGACCTCTGAGGTTATTTCAAAATGATGAAAGGGGAAAACGAGGCCAGGCAAGGTAGATGGAGGTGCCTTAAGTTTCCTACTTAGTGGAGAGCCAGAGCAGGGCCTGGGCAGGCCATGCAGAAGTGTGTGTGTTTGACACCTCCTAATTCCATTTACTCCTAGTGGGGCAACAAGGAAGGTCATTTAATACTCTACTTGAAAACTGGTTTTTGCCCTACTGAAGATGCCACTGCTGAACATTCTCAGGGAATGAGCTGAGTCTCGCTTTCTTCCTATTAATTACCTGTGCAGACAGCCTTGCACTTTTAATATCGCCACACACCTGAGACTCTCCCAAGGTTATCTGACTACATTGTAAGGTGAGGAAAATTCTTTTTAAGCATTAGTGCTTAATGGACGTTAGCTCAAAGCAACCGAACCCCTTACAGTGTACCTAGCACTGTTCTAGTCCCCCCACCAAATAAAGATAAATTAAAACTGACTCGTAGTCTCCAGGTGCTTTTAGCCTTTGTAGGAAACATTGTATTCAAATGAAGCAGTTAGACATTTTTTGAGACAGACACCAATCTGTGACAATAAATACTTAGAATAAATAATGCAAATAATGGACAATTATAAATAATTTGACAAAATGTGCTGTATAATACAGAGCAATGATCAGTCAGAAAAAATGTCAGGCAGGATTTGAATAGTTCCAAGGAATATTTGATAAGGGCACTTCCGCTGGTGTTAATGGTAACTGTGTCTGAAAGTGTTAATTTGTTCTGTGAGAGGCATAGTGGAAGGGATCCCATATTGCCACTTAATTTAATTTTTTTTGATATGGACTTAGGGAGAAATACTCAAGAGGAGCCAAACACACAATTTAACAATTCTGAATCAAGTCAGATGAAAAATACTATTTCCTATGTATGGGTATTTCACAAATTAATACAAAGCACTAATTCCCAGAATATTCATTGGCATATACTAAAAATTCAGCAAATATTAGATATTTCAGCAAATATTTGATATTATTATCTCTTTGATGAAACAATTCCTTGTGTTTCAGGGAGTAGATTGAATGAATATGTTATATGATGCATAATGTTCTGTGATTGAGTTGGATCCCATACAGTATATTTTTCATTGCAAAAAAAATGTACTTTTACCATTTTATATTTTTGTCAGTAAAGTATCTTTGGAGAATTGCATAGCTCTGTAGCCCTGCTCAATAACTATACCCCCTCAGGTATTTTCTAGTAGTTATTTCACAAATCCATACATTTTTAAAAGAACAGATATCCTTTTCAGTAATTCAAAAATGTTTCTAGGTACTTGTTTATATTCAAAGTCTGTTATCTTTCATGAACATTCCCCAAAACATGCATCAGGCATTTTTCTCGTATTTTGGCTTGTCAATATGAAATGTACTTAAATTTTTCCATAGCATGAGTTTTCTTTGTAAATTTTTAGCACATTTCTCATGCCTTGATAACAGATAATGCATCGTTCTGCAATTACTTTCAAGAAAATGGCTTCTATGGTTTTGTATGTTTAACTCATATTAAAAATATACTAATAAGCATGTTGTCACAAGGAACTATCTTTGTGTCAGACTGAATGTAACATTTGAAGAAGCCATTTAAAATGAGGAAGTTTCCATTTCTGAGTGCTACTTATACTAAGGTTTTGAATTATCTGCCCAGGTAGCAAGTATTCCCAGCCATTGTTGTCTCGCTCAACTGACTTGCATTTTGTTGAAGCCGAACTACTTGCAGGTCAGACCATTATGTGCAAGGTAAGGAAATATTTTTGAAAAGTTCTTCTATGGCAAGGAAAACACGAACTACATAGGTAGACATAGCAGAGTGGAAAAAATTGCCTATCATGATGAACTCTCTGGCAGTCCTTTCCCTGGAAAGGTGTTTGTGTATGTTATTTATGTTCCTTTCTGTCGACTTAAAGCCAATATCATGAAAATAGTATGTTCTCATAAAAATTTAGAAATTGTAGGAAGGAATAAAAAGTGAAAAAATAAATCAACAACCCATTCATGAACATCACTGTCAACGTTTTTACGTGTATCTTTTGATCTTCTGTGTATATTTAAAAATTATTGACTTATGTACATATCATTTGGGATCCTTTAAAAATACTTCCCATTATAGTATTTTCCATCTGCTATTTATTTTTTGTATAGTCATAGCTGACTAGATTACATGTTTATAAACATAGAGTCCTGGATTTTAGACTTGCCAGCCAACAGACTATATTCACATTTCATTTTCTGATTTCTGTAGACATTTGGCCTATCATAGATTAAGAATCCATGCATAGAGAATGTGCGCCTGCTTTAAGACATTGCTCCATGCTTCAAACATTCACTTGCTGTTTCTTCATTTTATTTGTCTAATGTCCATAACCTTTTGACAAAATTGCATTGATTAATTTGTTTGCTATAATAAAATATAAGTAAAGTACCACAGCAATTTATTTCTTGATATCACTCGTGATCACTGTTCTGAAGAGGCCTGGCAGGCACAACATTTAAAGCAATTTTTCCTAGGATTGAATATCAATTGGGACCAGTATCTCCACAATCACTGTTCCAGAAGAACTCATATCATGTCCACAAATTATGTATATTATGCAGCTCTAACATCTAAACTCAGGGAAGAATTTTACACTATTCAGAGTACAATGAAATAAAAGCATTAAAAGAATATTTTTTTAGCTTCATATATTGCTAGGTGACTTTTTTTGTGTGTTGAGGTTGATATATTGCATTGTTAATGTCACTAGTTTTAAAATAAAGCTCCTGGGAAGCCTTTCTTGAATATGAACGGTGGAAATGAGGAGGCACCTGCTTGTCCAAACATGATACACAGAGGACTGGTTGCAGCCTCCTATTTTTTTGTAAACTTTATTGAGGTAACATTTATATATAATAAAATACAATTTTAAACATATAAGTTGATGAGTTTTGACACATGTATGTAGTCCTGTAACAGCCACCACAATCATGATACAGAACATTTCCATTGCCCCTAAAAGTTGCCTTCTTCCTCTTTGCAGTGAATCTCCTCTCTCTTGTCTCTTAACCTCTGGCAACCCTGATCTGCATTTTATCACTACAGTCTGGCTTTTCTGGAATTCCATATAAATGGAATCTTATAGTCTTTTGAACCGAATTTCTCATTTAACATAAGGCTCTTGAGAACATCTGTATTGTTGCATGTTATTAGTGCAGTCCTCTTCGTTGCTGAATAATATTCCATTCTATGGATGTGCCACTATTGGTTTATCCCTTCGTCAGTGGATGGGTATTTGAGATCTTTCTAGTTTTTGACAATTATTAATATTAACGTTACAAATAAAGCAGCTCTGAACTTAAGTACAAATCTTTGTATGGACATATATTTTCATTTCTCTTGGGTAAGTATTTAGCAGTGGAATTGCTGGGCCATAAAGTATGTGTATATTTAACTTTATAAAGAACTGCCAATTTATTTTCCAAAGTGGCAGGTCCATTTTGCACTCCCATAAACAATGATTAAGGGCTAGTCTAGTTGCTCCACAATATTTACTGATGGTGAGTATCTCCAGTTTTTTATTTGTTTGCTTTTTAAAATTTTTTTAGCCATTCTAGTATAGTGCATATATAGTGGTTTTAATGGGCATTTTACTAATGATGAATAATGTTGAGAATTTTTCATGTGCTTATTTGTCATACTCATGTCTTTTAAATCTTTTGCCCTTCATATTGGATTGCTTTCTTTCCTGTTGGAGGTATGAGAATTTTTAACGTATTTATATACAAATCCTTTATAGCTACATGTTTTACAAATATTTTCTCCCAATTTGTAGCCTATTCTTTCAGTGACTTTTAGATAGCAAGATTTTAGCAAATGTTTTACATTTTGATGATATTCAATCAATTTTTTTTCTTTTTGGGTTCTAGTTAAAAAAGATTTGCCCAAGGTCAATAAAATTTTCTCCTATGCTTTCTTCTAGAAGTTGTATAATTTTAGATTTTATATTTGGGTCTATGATCCATTTTTGAGTTAATTTTTAGATATAGCATGAGTCAAAAGTTGGGTTTTACTTTTTTGCATATGGATTTTCTTTTTTTTTTCAGTTCTCCATTGAATTGCCCTAGCATATTTATCAAAAACCCAATTTACTATATGTGTATGGGTCTATTTCTGGACTCTCTAGTCTGTTCATTTGTTTCTCTTGACACCATAGCACATCATCTTAATTACTATAGTTTTTAAATATGTCTTGAAATCAGGCTGTGTTAGTCCTCTAACTTTGTTGTTTTTCGAAGTTGTTTTGGCTATTGTAGGTCCTTTGTATTTCTATATGCATTTTGGAATCGATTTGTGAATTTCTTCAAAAAAGGACTTTTATCCACAAGAATAGAGAACTTCTATCCAGAATACATAAAGAACTCTCAATATGTAATACACACTTACAACAAGAGAGAGGAATATGATAGAGGCGGGACATGTCTTTAAAACTTATCCTGTATTCCTTTAGCACTTCTGTCCAACACAGCTCTAGATTATTTGTACTAATAAAGGTTCCCATTAAGTTAAATGTCCTAGAACATTTCAGATAATTCTTAAAATATTTATAAATGTAAATATACTTTAGATGCTTAGTACCAGTTCCTGAAAACAATGAGCATGTCAAGTCACAAGACAATCATGATGTTGGTGTCATATTAAAAATAGACTGGATATTTTTGAGCAGAAGGAAGATTCAGATTCTGCTAATCATTGCTGCAACTAGAAGTCAAAGAATTCTTTCTAGCATGTGATGTAGAAAGAATTGCAGTTCTTGTAGCCACAACTCCAACATGCCAATAGCACTCATGATCAGTCTTGAATATACAGGACAGTGTTGCAATATCCTGTTCTTCTTGGTGGCAGCTATGGACACAGTCCTTTCTAAATTGAACCCTTTGTTCCTCATTACAGTAATGTTATCCAGAACATAAATACATTTTTTAATTCACCTTTCTTATTGGATTCTCTCCCAGTAGGTAGAAGCAACTAGTTTATTCAGGTTTTAGCTTTCACTCTGTGTGGAATGCCTATCTTCAGACATATATTTGTAGATTAGATGTTGACAATTACAAGGCATTTAAATTATTATATTCTGATTATCAAAATCCAGTCCTTGAAATAGAGTACCTGAGATAATGCATTCCACATTCCAGCATCTCATTTGATGATCAATGTATTAATCAGAATCAGTGATAATAGCATACTATATACTTGTCAAAATAAACTTATTAAAAATACATTAGTTTTAAATAAAATCTTGTATTGATATATCATTTGTTTTATTAATAGTAAACTTTACACCTGCTCTCAAATATTCTAATCAAAAAATACTTGTTTCCCAGACAGACTGAAGTTAAGTTAAATGATTAGTATAATTCCAGTGTGTATATGTGTGTGTGTGTGTGTGTGTGTGTGTGTGTGCGCGTGTGTGTGTATGTGTTTGTGAAGGAGAGAAAGAGAGAGAGGATACTAGCTGATTGGCGTGCAGCATTGGGATGTCTTACTTTCAGGAAAACAAAGAGAAGAGTAGCTATGGAAAGCAATTGATATT